>PVIH01007654.1:28730-98760 GCA_004025045.1 Sigmodon hispidus | reverse complement strand
GGGGCTGGGGTGTGGCTCAGTGGTAGAGCACCTGCCTAGAATCCCCCAGTGAGGGGCAGCAGTGTGGCTCAGTGGTAGAGCCCCTGCCTAGAATCCCCCAGTGAGGGGCTGGGGCGTGGCTCAGTGGTAGAGCACCTGCCTAGAATCCCCCAGTGAGGGGCTGGGGTGTGGCTCAGTGGTAGAGCTTACCTAGCACAGATGGGTTGCTGTGTCCCATCCCGAGTGCTATTTGGCAGGGGTGGGGTGGGGGTAACAATATAGAGTAGAATTAAAATAACAGTGAATTTTTTCAGCAATGAAGAAGCCGAGTTCTGGGAGGATGCCTCGGATGTTGAGGTCAAGGACAGGAGTTCAGTTACTTGAGAGAGCGTAAGTGGAGAAACAGGCAATGGTGCATGATTTATATTTTGGGAGAAGATTCCAAGACAAATAGAGCAACATCTGTTGTGTTTCAAATATAACAGCAACAAATTCTCCACTGGGCTTTTCAGATTGTGACAACACAGTTCTAAAGTTCATCTGAAGAACGAATGGCTGAGTGTAGCCAGTTAAAGCATTAATAATCAAAACAAGGTTGTGACTGCATCCTGGTGATTTCAGAGGTAAAAATCCAGGTAGAAATCATTGTAACAAAGAAGGGGATGATACCTGTGTCACAAATAGAGAGGGCAGGACTGGAACACAAGGGCGGGTGAGATGGCTCAGTGGGTAAAACACTTTATTAGTGTGTGTGTGTGTTTGTGTGTGTGTGTGTGTGTGTGTGTGTGTGTGTGTTTACCTATCATGGAATGTATGTGGAAGTTAGAAGATGATTTGTGGCAGTTTATTATCTCTTTCTAGTATCTGGGACCAGGATTTGAACCCAGGTCACCAGACTTGTTTACAAGAGTCTTTACTCACTGAGTCATGTTGCCAGACCCCTTTTGTTTTTCTGAGACTGACTTCGTGGTCCATGCTGGTCTTGAACTTTTGGTCCTTCTGCTTCTGTATTCAGAGTGCTGAGATTGCAGCTGTGCACCCCTGCACTTGTCTTATTCATACACTGTCCATGTATTATAAATACTTATTTCCAATCCATGAAATGTTTCTGTCAGTCAATAGAAAAATACTCCCAACAAAGCCAGAGGAAAATGCACAAAAGAAAAAAGAATCAAACCACTCAATAACCCTGCAGAAAAAGATTGCCCATCTTTTCAGTGACAGATTTAAGTGATGGCCAGAAATCGTCACTTTCTATTTATTGTCTTAGTGAGCTTGGGAGAGAAAGCAGACGCTGTCTGCTGGAGATGCTGTATGTGGTGGGTTTTTACTGCTCTTACCGCTGGCCTGATACAGTTGTACAAGTTGGTTGTAAAGTTTCGATGAGACACATGGCAATGTTTAAACCAAGAACTGAGGCCAGGCATACACATGGCTGGTGCGGGGTCATGCATTGCTTAAAGACAATGTGCAGTGAGCTGGGGATGTAGCTACTGGAGAGTACTTCTCTTAGCATGCAATGAGTTCCAGCACCATATACATCAGGAATTGTGGTTCACTCCTGAAATCTCAGCATTTGGGAGGTGGAGGCAAGAGATCCATAAGTTCAACACCAGTCTCAGCTGTATACTAAGTTATAAGCCAGCAAGGGCTACATGTCTGAAACAATAATTGCAGTAATTGAAAATACAACTGTATATGTGTGCATATGTATACATTTGTGTGTGTATGTAGAGCAGACTACTCATTCCATCTTCAACAGTCAAGAACTGGAAACAGCCCAATTAACTAAGTATTTTTGTTTGCTTCATTGCTTGAATACCCCAGAGCCTTACCTATATTAATTCACTTAATCCATGACACTCTCTGAACTAAGGAATTATGAGTCTATTGTGCTTTGGAGGAAACAGGCACATACTATTCAGTTAATTTGTTTAACATTGTATGGTTAATAAATGGTGCAACAGGGATTTGATGTCAGGAAATTTGACTTCCCAAGCTAAGCACTTCAGAACTGCCTTGCATTGTGTTAGTGCATCGCACATAGTATTATTCCCACGGTGGCTCAAAACTGAGTCCCATAGCTGAGACCAGTGACTGAAGAAGGACTCATTGTTACTCATGGAATGGGATCCGAAACAATATTGTTGGACTTTATGCATTTACCTGTGCCTGGGGTATGTGTACATGTGTGATGATCACACGAGTGTTTGGCAGAGTTAGTCCTCTTTCCATCACAGGGGTCCCAGGGTTTGAACTCAGGTCGTCCGTCACGCTTGGCTGCAAGTGCCTTTATCAACTGAGCCACTTTGACCACCTCAGGCTACTGCATTTTTCCTGTGGGACATTTGTGATACTTTAGGAAGTGATGAAGGTACAAACCCTAGACTTAGATGGTATTATTATGAAAAGGAGAACTCTCATGTGAGTGTTGTGCGTGAGTGGCAGAAATAATCGAATCACTTTTTAAAAATTTTTTTAATATGTGTGTGTCTATGTGTATGCTATCTCTGTACATGTGTTCATATGTGTTCTCTCTCTCTCTCTCTCTCTCTGTGTGTGTGTGTGAATGTACACTCATGCCTGTAGAGCCCAGGGTGGTTGCATTCTCTAGAACTAGAAGTTCTGGCAACAGTAATCCACTAGGCCTGGGTTCTGGGGACAGACAGAGTTGTCCTCTGCAATTGCAACAAATTCTCTTAAAGCTCAGCTGCCCGTCCAGCCCTGGTAGGGGAGGGGCTCTTGTGGCTGCTGTTTTTGCTCCCATGTCATAAAATCCATTTGCCTTGGGTTGCCCTGAATGGGCTAGCTCTTTTTCCAGGTCATCAGCTTGAATTTCTGTAGCAATTTCACAGTGCCTGTTAGTTCTACTCTGTTTCAGACCTGCATCTAGGCAACTATGTCTTTTGCCAATGTGCACTTGAATGTGGGTTGCTTCCTGTTCCGCTCTCCAACATGAGCTCACCTTGCCCGAGGCTGGAGGAAATTGCTGTATGGTGTCCCAAATTAACTTTCTGTTCCAGACATTTCTGTAGGGGGTGGCTTTGGTGTCATGCACCTCTTCCTGATCTTCTCGTCCTGTTTTGACTTCTATCCTAACTGATATTTATGGCCATCCATGATGGTGTTCCCTATATCCCTTCCTCTCAGGGAAAGGAGCATCATATGTTGCTAAGCCATAATCAGCTCTGAGGTAACATTTGAACTCAAAACCAACTCTTCTCCTTGATCCATTCTCCTGGGCTGTGGACTGAGCTTCAGTTATTCAATCCAAAAAGTGCCAAGAAACCTTGTGAAAATTAAATGAGACAGCGTAAGATAGTTTGTAAAACAGGTGAAACCCAGAAATAATGACTCATCCATGTAGAGCATCCATGTACCCACTCTGGTCAAGAATTCTGGAGGCTGGGGACAACCTCAGGTCCTTAGGAACCATCTTCATCTTTTGGAGACAAGGTCTCTCCATTGCCTGGAACTTGTTAGCCCAGCTGGGCTGGCTGCCCAGTGAGTCCCAGCAATCCACCTGTTAGCTTTGCTAACCCCTTCCCAGTGCTGGGATAATGAACATGTGTCACCATACCACCTTTATTTACACATGTTCCAAGGATCAAACTCAGGTCCTCAGGCCTACAAGGCAAGTGGTTTACTGACAGCTGTCTCCCCAATCCTGGTCTGCCCACTTGCTCGCTTGTTCGCTATTCCTGTCCTTGTTGAGACAGTATCTTGTTTGATAGCTCAGGCTGGTCTCCAACTTGTAGCAACATTCCTTCCTCTGCTTTCTGCTCTGACCCAATGTTGATTGTAAATTCATTTTTTTTTTTTAATCTTGTTTTTATTTTTAGGTTGGTCTTTTTTTTTTTTAAACACTTTTTATTTATTTATTTAATTATTTGCCTTGGTGTTTGCCTGGAACTGAAACTACAGACAGTTGTGAGCTGCCATGTGGGTGCTGGGAATCGAACCCGGGTCCTCTGGGAGAACAGATGGTGCTCTTAACCGCTGAGCCATCTCTCCAGCCCCCTTTAGGTTGGTCTTAAGTTACAAATGTGCTGTGGTTGGTAGGTGCAAAATTGGTGAGAGTGAATTATTTTAAGGGGGTGTTCGCAAGAGGAGTGAACGGGGTGGTAGTGGTAGAAAGAGAAGAAATTCAATGTATGACATTTGCGGTGCTGGTCTGTCATTCTGGCCCTGAGGAGGCTGAAGCAGGAAGAGTGTTGTGAGTTCCAGGCCAGCCTGGGCCACATAGTGAGATCATTTACTAAACAATCAACTAATAAAAACAAAGCCAAAACAAAACAAAACAAAAACAACAACAACAACAAACAATTCTGTCTAGGATACTGATGTCAAGACCCAGGGTAAGATTCTTACTCGAAAGATTTCACATAATATTTAGGAGAAGCCTGATAGGATTGGACAACAGTGATGTTTTTATCTAATCTTTGGCACCAAATAAAGCAAAGGTCCCATGATCCTTTGCCGAGACCCACAGTGTCAGGTGGATTATTTAGAAAGATGAGGAAGCTGAGTCTTTTTCATGGGTATTTCTGACTTCCCGTGGCCATTGATCATGGGGTGAATCTGAAGCAGAAAGAAATGATCTGAAGACAAACAGCTGTGATCTTCCTGGCCTTGGACTGTTCAGGCTCCTTCTTGACTCTTAAGTGGCTGCTTACATTAAGCATGCATTATTGAGAACTTAGAGGGTTTCTTCTTTTGAAAGGCTATAGGCAATAAAATACATTTACTTGACAGGGGGCATGTTACATTTGAAGAAGGGATTAATCCTTTTCTGGAGAGACCGTAGAGCTTTCCCAAAACTTAATTATGTATTAGACAATGAAATAAAGTACATTTATGTTTCTCTGTGGTATAAGGGAATAAACTCAGCCTTGTTCATGCTAGGCAAGTGATCTGTTACAGAGTTGCATACCAATACCCAACTGGGGACTCTAGGCAAGCTCTCTCTCACTGACCCATGCCCCAGCTCCTTTTGATCTCCTATTTTGACAAAGGGTCTCACTAAGTTGCCCAAGCTAGCCTTGAACTCACTCTGTAGCCCAGGCTAATCTTGAACCTATGACTTGTGATTCAGTCCCTTGCATAACTAGGATGACATGTCTGCAGCCTATCCCTCTGCCCTTGCTGTGACTTGGTCCAGGTTACCCTTTGCATTCTGTCCAGAGTTGTCTGTTGTGTTCCATTGGGTCACTTTCCTGCTTAAAAGTACCCCATTGTCCCTTATTGTGTGCAGCAGTACAAGGCCACATACCCTGGACAAGATGTAGACAGAATTACACTCCCCCAGGCAAAGCTTTGTACAGTTCTCAGAATCCATGCTTATGTTTCTTCCCAAAATAATAACAGGGTTCTTCTTAAGAGTCTGGAAGAAAGGTCTGAGTGAGGATGGAAATAGAGGGGCCAAGAGTCAGAGGCAGCAGATATTATATACCTGGGCTGAAAGACAGAAGGAGCCATCACATTGAGTAACTTTTTTCTGGGAGACTTGAAAAAAATATCTGTTAACCTAGATAGGACAGACCAAAGACATGACCCTACCTGCTCTAGTTTTATTCCATTGCTGTGATTAAAGCACTCCTTGGAACAAAAGTGATTTGGAGAGCAAATAATTTGTTTGGCTTATAGTTCTAGGTTTATCACTGAATAAAGTTGGGACAGAACCTCAAGCAGGAATTTGAGGTACAAACCATGGAGGAACAGTAACTGGCTCACTCACAGGCTCATGCTTAATTTGCTTTCTTATATAGCCCAGGGCCATCTACCTAGGGCATGGTGCTGCCCACAGTGGGCTGTGGCCCCTTGTGTCAATAGGCAACTCCCCAGAGACATGCTCATGGGCCAATTTGATCTGGGCAATCTCTTAACTGAGACTCTCTTCTCGGATGACTCTAGACTATCAAGTTGACAGTTAATGCTAACTAATACACTACCAAAATCTAGCTTAGTGAACTGCTAAGTTTATTTATTGGTGTTATTTTCAGGAGAGTGGATGAAGGTTACCTTTAGGAGTATGGGTGGCTCAGAGGTGGCTGCACCAGTGAAAAGCTCATGCCAGCATAGATGAATAGTGACTCATCAAAGCCACATCTCCAGAACTTCCTGCACACTACACAGTCAGATCCTCTAGAGTTTCCTCTTTCCAGCAATTGTTTACTGGGAAGTGGTCTTTGAGTCTTGTAACTTTCTGAGCATCCTGACCCTTGTGGCTTTCCTTAGTTCCCAGAATCCTCTAGGAAGGGATGCTTCTGTCTATAGGAAATAGGCAGGGAGTTCAGTCTGAGGGGAGAAGCCAGAAAGGTGAGAAAATAGATTGTCTCCCTAGAACCTCGCTTGCTGATGCTTTAATTTTGGCCACTTATGATGCATTTGAGACTTCAAAATAAAGAGCTATGAGATAATAACCTCATGCTGATTTAAGCACCAGTGTATGTTTTTTTTTTGATGTGTATATGTATGCATGTTTATGTGTTAAGTGTTGTGGGCACATCCTCAGCAACATTCCCTAAGTGTCATCCCTCCCTTTAAAAAACAAAACAATGTTTCTCATTGGTCTGAAACTTACCAAGTAGTCTAGCCTGGCTGGCCAGCAAGCCACAGGGCTCTGCCTGTTTCTGCCTCCCTGGCACATGTCTATTACCGTGCCTAGGCTGTATGTGGGCTCTGGGGATAAGTCATGTCTTCATGCTTATAAGGCAAGCACTTGACCCACAGAGCCTGGTTTATGATAATTTGTTACAGTGCCAATAAGAAAGTCATACAGACTCAAACTGATTTCACTTCCTTGATGAAGCTTATTTCCCACCCCAGGTTCCTCATTCTCTATACTATAACAAATGCACCCTCACCTGTCTTCACTCTCTCTTTTCTTAAACATTCTGTAGCTCCTTCCAGAATTATTATGTAGCCATCTCTCCATCTGTTAGAACCTGAAGGCTTTGAAGAATTCTTAGTTCCCCAAGACTTTGTTTTTGTTTTCACAGGATGCTGTCTCCATCTGTCTCTCTTTTTCTTTCTATCTCTGTATGTCTCTCCATCCCTGTCTGTCTTTCTCTTTCTCTCTGAAAATGTCTCACTCTGTAAGCCAAACTAGCTTCAAACTTACAACATTCCTCTTGCTTTGGCCTCTCAAGTACAGGGATTATTAGCACAAAGCACCACACAGCGCTCTTTTCGATCTCTGTTTTATGTGTCTCTCTCTCACGCAGCTCCATGGCTTCTGCAAGAGCAGTAACTGCATCTTACTCATTTTCATGCCTCATGCCTCATTTCTACTATAGGATTGCACTCTAGCTCTTTGTAGCAGATGAATGCAAACGCTCCGACAAAATTAGAAGTGAGAACGTGCATGTGGTAATTGCTATAACAGATATGCAAACATGAAATCGTATAGCTGAATGCTAATTAGATTTAATCTTGAAACTGGGGCTGGAGAGAGATGGCTCAGTGGTTAAGAGTGATTGATGCTCTTCCAGAAGAAGGAAGTTTGGGTTATAGCATCCATGTCTGATGGCTCACAAGTCTAGCTCCAGGGCATCTAGCGCCCTCTTCTGGCCTTCATGGGCATCTGTGCCTGTGTGAACACATACATATACAGAGCCACATATACATACACATGAAGGAAAATGAATACAATAAATCTTTGTTAGGGTGAGAATGTTTAAATCTCAAACTATTTCCAGTCTACAGAATGAATAGGGGCAAACAGGAGATTTCCTAGGGACCTAGAATTTACAAAAAGTTATCAAATCCTACTTTATATCATGAGGTAAATGGCACAATGGTGGTGAAGCCTTTCAAATATCCATGGCATCTTAAAAAAAAAACCAAAACTGTTATGGAACTTTGACAAATCAATATACTAAATCTTTTCTACCAGGAAATCAAGATTTTAAATCCAACATTTAATGAATATATTTAAGACATACTCAGAAATAACTAAAGAAGCTTTTTATATAGAATAATATTCTGGAATATGTCTGTAGGTATGCCCCAGGAAGTTACCTGACCAACAATGGTTGGAAAAGGCATCTCTTTTTCTATCTGAGAAGTTTAAGTATGATTGGGTGCATTGAGCAAAAGGAGATCACCTGCCGGGAACTCTCTAGTGTGAAGCTAGGGCATGGCTCAGGGGTAAAGCACCTGTCAGTCACACCCTATGGGGGGGGGGCTATGGTCTGTGGCTCAGTGGTGGATCTCAGAGGAAGGTGTAGGTTCAGTCTCCAGCATCCAAGGAAGATGAAGATGTGGCTTAAAAGTCCCCCGTAAGAGATGACATAAAAGGTGGGAGAGAAAGAGAAGCAGAGATGACTGAGGATTCTGGAGATAAGCAGGAGGTCAGTGGGATGCAATTCCATTTGCTAACTCACCCAATCAGACTACATACCCAACATTAATATCAAATGTATTTGTTAATATTGATGCTTTGAGAAAAACTTCGAAATGAACACATCCAGAATTCCATCTTAAAAAGCACACACAGCATGGCAAATATTCACTGCCTCCACAATTTTAAAATTTAATGGTCCATTGATGGTAAATTATGAATGACCAGGATGCCTGCAAGAACATCCCAAGAGTCAGAGACTCCCACAGAGTGTGCGTGTATCAAAATATTTCCCTGAGCCCCCATTCATATCACAAGGAACCCCACTTTAACCCTATCACTATGTAAAATTAATATGGGCTTATCAAAAAGTTTAAATTTAATTTAAAAAATTGGCTTCCAAATTTTGAGATTCAGTTGCCTAGCAACCAAGATTCCTGGAAGCAGTGAAAAACTGACTCCCCTCCCCCTGTGACAATGTTTAAATGGATCTACATTGGGAATAGGGAGAAATAAATAAGTGATCAATGAAAATAGACCCTATGCTGGTGATGGAGGAATAAATACATCTATAATCTCTGCTCTTGAGAGACTGAGAAAGGAGAGCCTGGGGCTTAAGGTCATCCTAGGTCAGCATGAATTACTGGGAATTCTTTCTAAACAAATAAAAACCAACCTGACCTTCTTCGACATGTGTAATCAGCACAACGTTGGGTTGTCTTTGGCAGAGTGGCAGACCAGTTTAAAGCGGTTTGTTTTTAATCTTGTGTATGTGAAGTTCTCACTGCCCATTATTCTGTCTCAAAGTTCCCTCGTGTTTCCAGAATTTCTTCTTAGTTTAGTATTCAGTTTATCTCAAATCTGTGCTAAAATACATCAACTAGAAGTTGTCTTTCTCGGTGTGATACAACATAAGCAATCACTTCCCGTGCTTTAGACAGCCTGATAAAGACAAGGCAAAGATGGATGACTAAAAACATCTGAGGATTATTTGAGGACTACTAAGCAATTTAGAATTGTGGGCTCTTCCTTGTATCTATATCCACTATACTGGGGGGCATTGGATTGCAGGCATGACGTCATTGAGTCCAACTTTCAGCATGACAAACTTTTTTTTTTAAAAAAAACAAATGATTTTTATTTTAAAAAATCATGTGTGGGTGTGTCTGTTTCTGGTGTGTATGTGTGTGTAGAACTACATAAGTGTAGTACCTGCTAGTGCCAGAAGAGGGCATTAGATCCCCCAGTACTGAACTTACATAGGCAGATATGAGCAACCAACATGTATACTGGGAACCGAACTCAGGTCCTCTGGAACAGCAACCAGTGTTTTAACTGAGTTTGGTTCCCAGTACCCACATGGCACTCATAACCATCTGTGGCTCCAGTTTTAGGGGGTCTGATGTATAATTATACATGCAGGAAAAAATCTCACTGCACATAAAATAATAATAATAATAATAATAATAATAATAATAATAATAATGGGAAACTAAAATTAACTGGTGAGCCATCTTCCCATTCTCCAGCCTGTCATTCTTGAGAGCTTCGATGAATTACCTTTAACTTCTCAGCAACCTTTTCCTTTCTCTTTTCTACTGTCTTTTTTTTTTTTTTTGGAGACATTTTGATATGTGTAAATCATGTATTTTTGTTCATGTTCATTCTTCATTACTATCTCTTATTCCTATTTCCCCTTACACACACACACATACACACACACACACACACACATGCACACATGCACACACAAAGATACACACACTAATTTACACACATGCTTTGAATTAGAATGGTCCCCATAGATTCATATATTTTCATGCTTAGTCCACAGTTGATGAGCTCTTTTGGAAGATTAGGAGGTGTGTCCTAAATATATTGTATGTTGCTGGGGGTAGGCCTTGAGGTTTCAAAAGCCCATGCCAGGTCCGGTCCCTCTGTTCTCTGCCTATGCTCGTGGGTCAGGATGTAATGCTCTGAAGCTACTGCTCCAGCTCCATGCCTGTCTGCTTCCCGCCATGATCATGGATTAAGCCTCCAGAACTACAAGCAAAATCCCAATTAAATGCTTTTTTAAAATGAGTTGCTTTGGTCATAGTATCTCCTCACAGTGATATAACCGTAGATAAATCATATGTATGCATATATGTTAAATCTAGATTAGGCATATGAGAGGAAGTATTGTGTTTGTCTAAGTCTGGATTATTTATTTTAGCATGATCTCTAATTCCATTTGTTTTCCTGCAAATGATAAACTTTATTCTTTTTTGTAATTAAATAATACTTATGTGTGTGTGTATGTACATACACACCTACCTTTAATGTCTTTATCTATTTATCTGTTGATCACTGGACAGGCTAGCTTCATAACCCAGCTGTTGTGAACAGTGTTGCATTAAGTATTTATGGCTCTGATATGATGACTCAGATTCTTTTTTTAATATCCAAAATGAGTATTTTATATCTTTTTTGAATTTGCTTTGCAAGTGGCCACAGCTAGTGTGTATCTTCACTGGCTTTAGTGGACCTTTTTGTGGTGGTTAGTAGAAGAATATGACATGCTTTTAGAATATAACATTTAAATAATTTTTTGATAATTTTATACATGTATACAATATATTTTTAATTATATTGACCCTGGACCCCTTTCTCTAAACCCCAACCTATCTCCTCTCAATTTCCTTTCTCTTCCTCTTTTCTTCCTCCTTCTCTTCATCCATTGACACTAATTAGTTCTTCCTATATATGCATGAGTATAAGGACCACCCACTGAAGCATAGTTGACCTACCAGATCCACAGCCTTAGTGAAAACTGACTTTCCTTCCCTCAGAAGCCAACAGCTACAGTTTCCCACAACCCTTTCCATGCTGGAACGTTGACTGGCTTGATCCCATGCAGGTCTTGTGCAGACAGCTATAGCTGCAGTAAATTCATAAGCACGGTGGTCTTGTGCCAGAGCAACATTGCATCACCAAGTCCCCCTAAACCTCTTACAGTCTTTCTGATTCTTCTTCAGGGATGATCCCCAAGTGTGCACCCCCCCCTTCTCTACACATATGAATGCATGCACATGTATGCATGTGACATAGGTGTCCTACTTATGGCTTATCACTCTGAAGATGCTTATTTTTTGCCCCTTGGCCAGTGGTGACTTTCTGCTTATATCACCACCCATGGTGCATCATTTCTCTGATGACACCTGAGAGCACAATAATTTATTGGTAGCAATGTGTAGTCAGGAGGTAGTTTGATACTGTGGTACTGTTTCTTGATTAACATGAGAGTCAATAAAGCCTTAAATAGGCAAGATAGTAGAAATAAAAGCAAGACAAAAAAAACAGATGAAGGCTAAGTGTAGTGGGGGCACACCCAGAATCCCAGTCCTTGAAGCTGAGACAGGAGGATCGTGAGTTTGGACCAGTCATCAAGACCTTTTCCTAAGAAAGAGATCAGGGCTGGAGGGACTGGCTGCTCTTGCAGAGGACTCAGGCTCTGTTCCCAGTGCCCACACAGAGGCTAACAACTGTCTGTCGCTCCAACTCCAGAGGATTAGACTTCCTCTTCTGTCCTCCTCTGGCACTGAATATACATGGTGCACAACTGTACACATAGACAAAACATCCGTACACACAAGATAAAGAATAAATAGAAAGTGAACCGGCATAAAAGGTCTATAGTTTCATCCAACAGTTATTTATTTTCCACCCTCTCTATCTCTTTATCTTGCTGTGTGTCTATTATCTATTTATTAAATCTGTGTCTATTCATATCAATGTATTGTTGACACATATACATTTGTAAGGAGAGGGTGGGGAAAGTTAGATGCCATTGTATGCACCCTTGAAGAACTCATTATAAATGGGATATGCAAAACTAGCCACAAAGAAACTGACAAATTATTCGAGGATTGGTAGAATGTGTTAACAATTTACAACAATATAACAATAAACCCAGTCATACTGGGAAGGCAGCAGAACACACACACACACACACACACACACACACACACACACACACACACACACACATATCCTCCCTCTCTTACTTTCCTAAAGTTATACTCTATAAATTGGGTTTTGAAAATATATTGGAAAAGACAGATGGGGAAGTGTCTAGCTTTGTGAAAACATTATAAATAAAATATTTCTTGTAATCCTTGGAATTTTACTTGGTGCATTTTAATAGCTCTATATTTTAAAGCCCAAAGCTGTAGATCCAGAAGAAAATGTGATTTTTCTATGAAGGCTAAACATAAATACGAGCCAGTGTAATTTCCTGAAGCTTGAATAACTTTAAAAAAAATTACTCACAGTCTACTTCACAAATCATCAATTTTTCCTGCCCTGCCCTGGAGATTATTGACTTTTGTGGCTGTATTTCTGAATATTTCATTTTAAAAACCATCTCTCTATTTGTGGTCTAAGTTATTCTTTGTTTATGCAAACAAAAAAGTATGTGTTGAGAAAAATGTAAACATAACATAACGCAGGGAAAGATTATTCTGCAGGGTGATTTGCTGTTTTAATGATGTGGTGGGGGTGGCTCGGCTCAGTAGTTAAGAGCACACACTACTTTTGCAGAGGACTCTGGTTCTGCTTCCAGTACCTACATGGCAGCTCACAATGGTCAGTCACTCCAGTTCTAAAGGATCCGATGTTCTCTTCTGTTCTTCAGGCACTGTGCATACTCCCATACAGACAGACCCACAGTCACACAGAATTAAAAATAAAATAAATGTTAAAGGAAGCCTACAGTGCACCAAGGACACAGCTCAGTTGTAGGTCACTTGAGTAGCATGTGTAAGGCCCTGGTTTCCATCTTTAACACTGTGTAAATTAAAACCAAACAAGAATGACTCCCCTCAATTGAATTATTATATTTTATCATGAAATCATATTAAAAGCAGTTTGGGACTTTTTGTCATGGAGTGTAAGTACAGTGCTGTGGCTCATGCCTTTAATCTCTATACTTACAAGGATGAGAATGGGAGATTACTTCATGTTAGAGAGGCTAGCCTGGGCTACATAAGTTAGTGTAAGTTAGTCTGACCCTGTCCGTAATAAAGAAAAGGTAGAGGAGATCCTTCAAAGATAAAGGACAACAACAAAGTCCTGTGTCTCACCTGGACCATAATTCCCTAAAGTCACAGTGACTGTGTACTTACTATGTTGAGAACTCTTAGTAAGGGCTGAGGGAGGGAGGTTAGCATGGTTGGGATAGCGCTCCCCAGCAAGCTTGAGTCCCTAGAAACATAAACTGGGCATGGTGGCAATTATGGTACCATTATGGACAATTCCAATACCGGGGAAGTGGAGGCAGGAGAATCAGAAGTTGAAGATTATTCTTGATTACATCGTGGGGTTGAGAGTGGCTGATTAAGCTACACGAGACCCTCTTTAAATAAATAAATAAGAACATTTAGTAAGTTTTCATTGTTCTTCTCAGCATTGCATCTTTGGTATATCACTCTGACCATGTCATGTCTGCATAGCTTGGGATGATCAGTTGTAACAGTAGACGATGTGATGCTTTCCAACTATTTTATGAATTCTTCCACATCCAAACAACCACTTTGATCCAGACGAATTGGTTGTCCCAGGCTGAAGGTTAGCCATCACATGGGCCCTGTGGACAATTTCCTTCCAACAATTGTGAGAAAGCACAGCAGAGATTCCATATGTCTGTAGATTTGCAGAGCACATGAGTAGCCACGACATAAGATTCTCATGTATCAATTTCTAAATAGCTTGCAAGTCTCATCCCTATTGGTCAGCTATCAGAGGATCTCCAGCTACTTGTCTAACGTTAAAATGCATATGGGCTTTTGTTGCTGGCTGTGTGTGTATGTGTGTTTGTGTGTGCATACGTTAATGCAAGTGCGTGTGTACCTGTGCGTACAGTACATGTGGCATCCAGAGGTTGACACCAGGCCTTTTCTTCAATTACTCTATACCTTACTTTTTGAGGCAGGGTTTCTAACTGAACCTGGAGCTTAGAGATTCAGTTGGACCTGCTGTCCAGAAGTTGAGGCATCCTCTTGATCCCACAATATCACACCCAATTTTTTTTTTAACCTGAGTTCTAGGCATCAAACCCAGGTTCTTATGCTTGTACAGCAAGCACTTACCAATTGATCCATCTCTCCAGCTCCTTGTTTTAATACAAGATCTCATTGTATAGCCTTGAACTTGCCATCTTCTTATGTTTGTGGACAGCACAGGTACTTCCATCTCAGGTGACGATGCATTGTGTGTACATCTCTTAGAACCAGTGAACCATCAGTAAATTCTGGCAATTCTTACTTTTCTGTCCCCCCTCGGCCTCCCCTACATTCTGCTGTTATTAACTACTTCATTTTCATGGTGATATTTTTATGCTAGATGCTGCTGATTAGAAATTAGCTCTGTTCTTAGCCTGTAAAGAATACTTGGAGCTTCCATATGGAAGGGTGACTAACTTGGTAGGAAGGTGATTGCAGCCAAGCCTGATGACCCAAGTTCGATTCCCAGGACCCAACATGGTGGAAGGAGAAAAGTCATCCCCTACCCTCCATATATACACGGGTACACGCAGATATATTAATTAAACAAAATTTTAAAAAGAATATTTAGATTTGCATCTAGTGAGGCACACCTGTAAGCCCATCACTTGGGAGGCTGAGGCAGGAGGCCCTCTAACTCTGAAACCAGTCTGGGTTCCTTGAGGTTCTACCTAAAAAAATGTTTAAATAGAATATTTGGCATATTTATAATCCAGATGCCACCATCTCATCTTTCCTGCTTTCTGAAACAGTTAAATAGGAAGTCTGGCAGGAATTTTTTGTGTGCTTCTCTTTTGTAATTATTATTTTTTCTGGTGGTATTGGGAGTTGAACCTAGGACTTAAAGCATGTTAGAGCAATGCTTTGTGGCTGAGCCACCTCCATCTGCTTTAATCAGGAGTGGGTTTGACATAAAATAATAGAACAGTGGTTTACATCACCTTGGAAATTATTGCTTACATAGCAAGAAATCCGATTTTAGACAGGTAATGATGCTCACAGCCATATAACGATGTCGTTTGCATCTCTCCTGGTCTCTTCGGCTTTCTCTCTCCACCACAAGTAGCTGTTTGCTTTTGTCACCAACCTTTGTTGTTTGTGGTCCCACAATCACTGCTTTGGTCTCTCTATTACACCACAACCTCAGGTTTCAATGACAAGCAGGTAAAAACATCTAGACTCTTTGAGAATAGACATTTTCTTCCAGCATCTTTATTTACCAGGAATGTAATACAAGGCTTGATCTATCTGCAAGGTAGGCTGGACAAGTGATCTTCGTTACTATTTGTTGTTGCTGCTATTATTTGAGATTGGATCTCACTATAAGGTAGCCTTGAGTTCACAACTCTGCCTTCTAAAGAGCTGGAATTATGGGAATATCCTCTCCTGCATCTATAATGAGTTTTAATAAGATTGTGTTATGTCAGGCAGGCCTAGCCCAGGCTGACCTTGGACTTAGCAATCTTCTCACCTCCATTTCCCAATTGTTAGGATGACAGGCATGCTTCATGCCCCGTTCTTAATTCTAATTATGCTTTTCCTCTTTGAATTTGTTCTATTATTTTTTCATGATTAAAATGGCTCAAGAAATTGCCACATTGTACAACTTACGAGACCTTGTAGGCTCTCCTGCCATGGTGTCAAGCACACCAGTATCACCCTCATTTTCCCACCGTCATCAAAACTCAGAGGGGAGTGGCCATTGTGCAATGCTGCTGTCTCTTGTGGGTTTCTTGGTAGCAGAACCACACTGGGTTTGCTTCCTGCATTACAATCTGTAATGTAGGCTGAAATGATGGATGGGTGAGGTCCATCTACACCAGTTAGGGTTGGACACCCTGCCCAGCCCAGGCTCTGTCCTTTTCCTGCCTTCTCTCAGAGATCACAAAAGGACTTCGCAATCACTCAGGACTTCTTCCTATGTATCCGTAATGCCATGATTGATAATGCTTCCGTCAGGCTGGTGGTCACTTACTTCCTGGACAGCTGCATCTCCTTCAGCGGCAATTAATCACCAAGTCCCATCAACTCAATCCTCCTAATTTTTTTTCAACTATCCACTTTTTAAGATGTCCATTGACAGGAACTTGGCATTGCCTGTCCAGTCACCCATGTTATTACTGGCTGCAATGCATCGAATTCCCAGTGTAGAACATCTGCATGCCAGGGGTGAAATGGCTCATTGGGGAAAGACACTCGCTGTGCAATCATGAGGCCCTGTGGGGTTTTCATTTCCAAATATACCGTGTGTTTTCTTCTTTTTCCACTCTTCCTTGAACTGTGACAGCTTCTCACTTTGCTTGACTGCATCCTTCCTGCAAAGTACATCTTCACTGAGATGTCATATCCTCTGGGAACTGGCCCAGCTTTTTCTCATGCTAGATGCTGCTAGAAGCCCCTGAGTATCTCCCACAGTAGCCCAGATGTCTCCATCTTATATGTTGTCTGAGTTTCCTTCCTGACAAAAGTCAACTTAAGGATAAAAGGGTTTGTTTGGAGTCACAGTTCAAGAGGGTGGTCGTTGTAGCTGGGGAGTCAGGATAGATAAAGCTTAAGGTGGGTAGTTACATTGTGTTCAGAGAAAACAGAGGATGAGACCTATGCTGGTCTTCAGTGCTTTCTCTCTCTCCCTTTCCTATTCTCTCTCTCTCTCTCTCTCTCTCTCTCTCTCTCTCTCTCTCTCTCTCTTTCTCTCTTCTTCTCCCTCTCTCCCTCTCAGTTTATACAGCCCAGGATCCCAGCTAGGGAATGGAGCCACTCACATTGAGTGGGTCTTCATACCACAATTATTGCAATCAAGGCAATCCCCCACAAGCATGGCAAAAGGCCAGTTTCTCACATGATTCTAGATCTGGCAAGATAACAGTTGACAAGAACCATCTCAGGTGGTATCACATCCATTCGGTGTCTCATATTTATTGCTGCTTCACTATTTAAAGTGCATGGTTCAAGCCAGGTATGGCATCACAGACCTATCATTCTAGTTATTCAAGAGACTGAGGCAGGAAGTGTGTGTGTGTAATTACAAGTTTGAGGCATTCCTGGGTTTCTGAGTGAATTTAAAACCAGCGTGGGTATGGTAGTTTGTGATGTGGAATGTTTTTCTGTATGCTGTAAAATGCCATTGGATAATAAAGAAACTGTTTTTGCCTATGGCATGCCAGCTTATAGGCAGGCAGGAAATCCAAGCATAGATAAAAGGGAAGGAGGACAGAGTCAGAGAGAGAGATGCTGTGAGATGTCGCAGAGAGAGCAAAATGTAAAGAACTCAGGTAAAGCACAGCCACATGGCAAGACACAGATTAATAGAAATGGGATAAGATGTAAGAGTTAGCTAACACTAAGCCTAACAGTTTGTAATTAATATAAGCATCTGAGTGATTTTTGGGGGCTAAGCAGCTGCAGGCAGATCTGGACTTGGGATAGATGGGCCAGAAAATTTTTATTACAAGTTTGAATGGAAATGGCCACATGAGCTCATAGGGACTGGCAGTATTGGGAGGTGTGGTCTTGTTGAAATAGATCCTCCGCATTGTTGGAGGAAATGTGTCACTGGGAGCAGGCTTTGAGGTATCAGATGCTCAAGCCAGGCTCAGTGTGTTTCAGTCTCTTCCTGATGTCTGCCAGTCCACATCTCTCAATTACCTCTCAGCACCATGTCTGCTTACATGCCACCATGCTTCCCACCATGACAACAATGGACTAAACCTCTGAACTGTAAGCCAGCCCCAATTAAATACTTCCCTTCATAAGAGTTGCCATGGTCATGATGACTCTTCACTGCAATAGAACCTTAACTAAGACCATGGACAATTCAGTAATACTATGACTCAAAATAAAACTAAAAAAGAAAGCAGGAAAAGGATCTTAGAGGTAAAATATCCACCTAAAACCAGCCAGAGAGAAGGTGGAGCATGACTCAGCGGTAGAGCTCTTGCCTAAAATTGTCCAGTGAGGCACAGTGATAACGTGCTTGCCTAGGATCCATAAGTTTGCTTGGGTTCTACCCCCAGTTCCACAGACTACACAAATTAATTAAACAATGGTAAATAAAGAGATAAATAAAGTAGATAACCCATTCATTGTAAAACCATCCACGGAGTTGAACATTCATTGCCCCAATCTATTTGAGAACATGTCCATCACTTCATACTCCTGTCTCCTGCTGCACATACCACTGCAAGGCTTTGCATTTTCTTTCAACACCTCCAGCTCTACACAGCTCATCTGCAGTCCATGTGTGTGGACCTAGTTTTGGACATTATATAATGGGGACCAAGCTGTGTGGTCTTGCCCTGGGTTGGTTCTGTCCCTGTGGTATTTCTAGTTGGCAGCAGAGAACCCAGCATGTGGTTGGGTTTAAAGTCAAATATTTCCAGAACTACTCTCTGAATAGATAAGAGTAAATGTAGAAAGACCAGACTTGATTGCTCATTACTATAATGTATATATGAATTTTTATGTTTGTTTGCTGATGTTTTCATGTGTTCATATGCTTGTGGAGCCAGAGTATAACCTCAAGTGTCATTCCTTAGTGACATTGACTTGAAACTTGTTGATTAGATCAGGTTGGCTAGCCAGTGCATCATAGGGATCATCTCATCTCTGCCTCCCAGGTTGTGGGATTACACACACACACACACACACACACACACACACACACACACACACGCACACACTGCCTGGCTTTTTGAACATGGATTCTGGGCATGAAGCTCAGGCTTTCATGCTCCTGTGTTTAGTAAACTCAACTGACCATCTCTCCAGTCTGGTTAAAAAAAAAAAGTTATTCTAACCCCACATTCTGGGCTCACATAGACATCGTTGACAGATGCCAAGCAGAGAGCTTTAAAGTATTCTTCAAGTGTCAGCAGCAGCAACAATGATGGCCTCAGTGATGATATTCAGTGATGATAGGCACCAAGCCAAAGTACCATAGAGACTTCCCTGTGCCAAAAAGCCTTTATCTGACAGTGTTCCAGAAACTGAGTTACAAACGGAACCTTGGACAAATCTGAATCAGGATCTGGATACCACTACCATAGAGGCATCTTGAGGGACAGTGGACAGGTTGCAGACCCTGCACTTAGGTGTTGTGTTGCTGCTGCATGGACATGACCAGCCTAGACTTTTGTAACCCAGTGGTGTTAGATATGGGTCATTAAACATATTTTTCTTACTGAATTTGGAGTCATAGTCTGTACCCCAAGAAATCAAGTCAAAGCTACACATCCTCAGTAAAGCCAATTTAAGCAGCTAAATTAATAGTAAAACACAAATAGAGGAGGTTTATCCAGTAAATCCTCAATGGGAAGGGGGTCAAAGAGACCCATGGACTCCCTATCTCTTCCCAAGTTCATGTTAGGAGTCCTGAAGCTACCCGTCCCCATGACTGGGGACTTTTCCTTCCTTCCTTCCTTCCTTCCTTCCTTCCTTCCTTCCTTCCTTCCTCCCTCCCACTCTTCCTTTCTTCCTTCTCTTATATGTGTGTGCACACACATGAGTATACATCACAGGACACATGTCATGGTCAGAAGACAACTTCCAAAGAGTTGATTCTTTCTTTCTACCTCATGGGCCCTGACTTGCCAAACTGCTGTTACCCATGGGACCATCTTGCCAGTGCCTAACTAGACTCTTCCATTTCTGCTGTTAGACCATAACCATTCCCTTCTCCGTGTTGTGCCTGTGTCTGTGTCTGGGTCTTTTCACGGCTGCATCTTTAGTGACTGAGAAGTTCTGCATGCCAGCCGCCAGTGAGCTATGTGGGAAACAGACACATGTACAACTTCGTGTTCTCCGAATTTATCAATAATGCATTCCCAAGCTACATTCATTTGATTGGCTTTAGCATATCAAATAATACTGATTTCAATCTCTTTTTAATGTGTGCATATGTATGCATGTACATGTTCATGTGTGTGTATGCCTGTATGCATAGTTTCAGTAGTGTGACAGTCTTGCACTAGAAGTTGGTATGTATGCTAAGCTGGCTGGCCAGGGAGCCCCAGGGCTCTACGTGTCTTTCTTTCCCTAACACCGATATAGCAAGTGTGTGCCACTATGTTCAGTTTTTTTAAGTGGGTTCAGGGGATCAAACTCAGGTCCTTGTACTTGCAAGCCAAACACTTTTCCCATGAAGCTATCTTCCCAGCACTTCTAAATTTTATTCTTTGAGGCAGGGTCTCACACCATAGTTTAGATTGGTCTTGAATTCTTGCAATTCTCTTTGTTCAGCTTCTGAGAGCTAGGATTACAGGGTTGAGCCACCACAGTCAGCTTTTTATTTCAGTCTTAATTATTACCTCCCAGATCATACATTATAATTCATATACCATATATAGTTATATATGTGTATACACATATATAGATACACATATATAATAATGGTGATGATGTTGCTAGTGATGGCAATGATTTTATGATGAGAGCGATGGTGGTGATGGATGATGAATGGGTTAAAGAGGAGACAGTTAAAAGAGGCTAACTGGGTGCAAGCACACTGCAGATACAGATGCACAGAACCCTGCAGATGGTCCAATAAAGTGTTATGTAAGAAACTCCTTCACAGAGCTGCTTCCACTGCAGGGCTGTTTGGATGTGCTGTGTCCTAGTGAATGGCAGTCCTACTGGGCCATGTTAAGCAGGGGTACTGTGCTGAGCTGAAGCTCTAGAGACAGCCTTGGGAGTTCTTTCTCTATCAACCCCATGACATATGTTCAAACTGGATGGGTGGTGGATCCAGTGGACGCCATACTACCTCAGTGTTAGGTACCTCTCTGTTACTATGACAGGTAGAGGGGGGTCTGGTATATTCAATGACTTAACAAACTTGGCTTTTATTAATATGCTTGTGACTCCACATATCCTGAGTGCAGCTGATAGATGCACAAGTAGGGATAGTTTATTTGCATGGACAAGTTACTCATCAGTCTGTACTTTGTGACTGGTGCTGGACAGTTAGCAGCTTTTACTTACACAAACAAGTCACGGAGTCGTTCTGTCCCAGTGTTTACAATCAAACAGAGCAAGCTGATGCCTTAAAAAATGCAGTCATCAGGCCAGTGAGATGGCTCAGCAGATAAAGGTAGCTGTTTTCAAGCCCAATGACCTGAGTCTGGTCCCTGGGAACGACATGGTGGAAGGAGAGAATTGATTCCTGAGAGCTTTTCTCTGATGTCCGCACACATACCATGACGTGTGTAAATCACACATGTACAAATAAATAAATGAACAAATGTGAAAACATTACAATGAGTGGTTTAGAGTGGGGCACAGTCTCATATTAATATAGAAGGTTTATGTCAAAGTCATGTAAACCTGCTCCTAGTTACTGGATATTGATGGAATACTGTACTTATTATTTTCTTCTTGTTGTGAACAACTACTTAACAAGACACACATAAGGACTGTTCAGAAACCTCCTGAATGCACATGAGTTCTTGCAGGTGGTGATCAAGACTCCAACTAGATCATGCTAAGGATAATGGAAGGAGGTGTTGGCTGAAGGGGATAATGTGGTTTACTTGATAGATTGTATTTATTTTCTTCTGTCATTAAGAATGCCAACCTCACGATGCAAACCCGTGACAATGTCATTATCATCATCACCATTACTACCATCCCCATCATCATCATCACCACCACCATTACAATCATCCCCATCATCATCATCATCTTCACCACCACCATTCTTATTAACCATTTCTTTTCCCAATGGTTCCCCAGTGACTGTTTTTGATTCAGTGAGCTCCCCAGGACTCCATCCAGCCATCACTGTGGTAATTTTCCTCGTAATCCCTATCCCCTTGCTCATAGACTCTCCTCCCCGCCCCCCTCAGCTGGATCCGGAGCTCAGCTCAGTGCTTAGCCATGGATCTCTGTCTCCACCTCTATTCATTGTTGGATATAGATTCTGCGATAACACTTAGGGTTGTTATTTATTTGATTATAGGGAAAGTCCTATCTGGGCACCCCCTCCACTATTGGTTGGAGACCTAGCCAGGGACATCCTGTGAGTTCTTGGAGGTTTCCCTAGCACCCAGTCTCTTTCCATCCCCACATTGACTTCTTCTATTAAGATCTCCATCTCTTTTTTTTCCCTCCCTCCCTGTTGCTTCTCTCACTTGATCATCTCCTTCTCTCATGATTTGTTCCCACACCTTCTTGGTTGCAACCCCTTATGCTCCCAGTTAGCTAAGGAGATCTTCTCTATTTTCTCTTCCTAACATTCCTCCCTGAGTATCTTTACACAGCTGTTCCTCAGTTCAGATTACATTACTACACGAATTCCATTTCTAGCACTTTTTCTGTAAATGTTGGTCACTAGAAAGTGATCCGGCTCCCCTCCACCATGTTCCATTCTTTCTGATGAGTTACACTCCTAACCCCTCAACTTTGGAATTCTAGGCAGGAGCTTTATCACTGAGCCACACTCCCAGCCCTTCACTGGGGAATTCTTGGCAGGAGATCTATGACTATGCTATATTCCAAGCCTCTCACTGGCGTAGTCCAATCAGGCAATAGGGACCTACAGAGTAGTCAAGGGACAGAATTTCATTGAATGTGTGTTAGAGTCAGAAGTTATTGACATCTATTACACTCAGCCCTAGTTCTAGATAGAACCAGCTGATCCCACCCACTCAGATTTGAGAATCAACCCCAAGGGCACTTTCCCGTTGTCCATTCTCCATTGATCAATGGGAGGAGAAAATGCCTACTTCAAGATTTCCTTCCAGTTGATCTTCTGGTACAGTTGACAAAAACATCTGGGTCCTCTTGAGTAGGCATTTCCCATCATTCTGTTGGAATATTCTGGCATGATTAACAGAGGAGAGAGGTACCTCTCTTCCTTTCCCTTCCTGTGGTCTTATTAGGAAACATGAGGTAGTATGTGGATCTTTGTGTGGGCAGGTATGCAAGCACACATGTATCTATTCATGAAGACCAAACAACAACCTTGGCTATCCTCTGTCAGGCACTGTCCACCTTGGTTTTTTGTCTCTTATTTGCATGGAACTTAGCCAGTAGGATAGATTAGATGGCCAGTGAACACCAGGGCTTCTTATACCAACCTATCCAGAACTTGGATTACAAGCTTGTACCACCATGTATGAACTTTCTGGTTTCTAGGACTTGAATTCAGGTCCTCATGCTTGAAGAGCAAACACTTTACTGATGGAGCCACCTCACCATCATGACTGTTTATATTATAGAGTAAATAGCTATTTGTCAATTTCAGAAGAGTTACAAGGAAGAGGGCCTTCTGGGTATCAAGACATTTCATAGTTTAGTTTTGAGACAAAAGCCCTGTCGCAATAGAGCAGATGGTGTCACCACTCATACATATTCACTGGTTATCTTTCATTGTTACCTTGACAAAATATAAAGTCATCTGAGAAGAGAGTCTCAATAAGGGATTATCTAGATCAGGTTGGCCTTTGAGCATGTCTGTGGAGAGTTATCTTGACTAATGTAATTGATGTGGAAGACCTGGCCCACTGTGGGTGGCACTATTCCCTATGTAAAAGGTTCTGAACTTTGTAAGAGTGGAGAGATTTATCAGAGCACAAGCAAGCAAGCATATATGCATCCATTTCTCTCTGTTCTTGATGGGGACTGCGCTGTGACTAGTTGTTTCTTTGCAATGATGAACTATGACCTGGATTTTAAGCTTAAATAATTCCTCTTTCCCTGAAGTTGCTTTTGTATTTCATCACAGCCACAGAAAGGAAACTAGAACAGCAGGGGAATAAAGCTGGAACTCAGAAATGCATGGAGGTGGGTGTGGCTCAACTTTGTAAGTCCCTCAAATGTAGTCTCTGTAGTAATGTTGCTGGGTAGCCGACCTACAAAGACTTGCTGGGTTCATGTACAAGTGGAAGGCAGAAAGGGTGAAGTGAAGTGCTTAAGTATGATGTCACAAGTGTGCGGTACTCTAAGTGTTGGGTATCATCAATTTGAAGAGAGCAAGGTATTTTGCATGTTTTGAGATAGAGACCATGCAATGACTAGAGACTGCATTTTTGTGGGTTTTTTTTTTTCTGTACAATGTGTGAACAGTTTGCTTTACTGCTTCATAGGTTTTTTTAAAAAATGTCCCAGGTTGACTTTCCATTGGGAAAACCTCATTTTCCATTACAGTGACATGCTTGATAGAAAGGGTAATGAGTGAGATTACAGGGCCCATGCACCAGGGAAGATGGGTTTGCTAACCACTCCTTTATGGACTGTTTTTATCAAGTGTATTGTCACAAAACCAATTTTCATGTTGAAATGGCTTTTCTTCCCTCTAAACAAATTGCTTTTCATAGCATTTGACTGAGGTGGCTGCTATCACCTTTGAAGATTAGCTAACTCACTTCTCAGCCTGGGTTAAAATCCACACCTCAACAGCTTGTAGAAGGTCAGTGTCTAGGGTTCTTTTATTTATTTCTTGTAGCTTAATTGATGGATAATCACTGGAAGACAAGAATTTCCAGAGGAATCTCATATGAGAAGAAAAACTTTGAATTTCCTAAAAGATCTCAGGCTATCTAGGGAAGAATGAGCATAGAATGTAGAACAAGTATAGTGTAGTGGTTTGCTTTGGTTTAAATCTGAAATGTGCCCCACAGACTCATCCTATGAAGCTTGTCTACCAGCAGGTGGCAGTGTTATAGAAGTTTTTTGGTTTGTTTGGCGCCGGAGTTTGTAACTTGGCGCGCGGCGGCTTTTGTCCTCTAAAGAAATGAATTATATGTTTATATTTTTTATACTGTTTGGCCCATGTCTTAAGCACATTATTAGCTAGCTCTTTTATCTTAATTCAACCCATTTCCATTTATCTTTTCACCACGTGGCTCACCTCTACATGTCTGTCTTTTTCGGAGGTCGGATGGAGACTGGCTTAACTCCGCCCTGTTCCTACCTGCCTATGCTCTGATCCTCCACCCACTTCTACGGAGCTGTGTATAGGCCAAAACAGTACTTTATTTACAATGTGCAAAAACATTCCACCACATTGCAGTGTTCCAAAGGTTGTGGGGCCTTTAGGGCTTGGACCTGGCTGGAAGAAGTAGAACCCTAGTGTTCTTCTGGCTTCATGGTTACCACATGGACAACCTTTTTCCAATGCTCTAACCACCATGCATTCCCCACCATGATGGTCTGAAATGTCTCTAAAGCCATGAGCAAAAGCAAATGTTCCCCCTTTTAACTTATTTCTGTCAGGTATTATTTTTTTATCACAGCAAAACTGTGACATGTTTTTGTCACAAAACATAACTAACACACCTTTACCTCATCCTTTGTTTTGGCTTTATTTAGAATTGTGTTTGTTCCTTGTTCTGCACACATGCTAAGTATTATTAGTCTATGATAACTTGTCTTTACATTTTTTTTAAATCTTTCCTTTCTCTTGTGGTGTTGTGTTAACTTTTCCTGGGATGATGTGAGCAAACACCTATTCACCCTACACATAGGAAACCAATAAGCCAAGTATAAGTCCATGAAAGCCCAACTATGTGAACTGATGAATTTATTGGGCTAGTTAATAGAGCATAGGTAAGGAGCTACAGATAGGGCCAGAGATCAAAGTGTTATTTCTAATACTGTATAAAATATTCTGATAAAAGCTGTTAAGGGAGAAGGAATCTATTTGGCTCACAATTTTAGGTTACAGCCCATCCTTGTAGGGAAATTAAGGCAGGAACTTAGAAGTGGCTGGTCATATCCAGAGTCAAAGCACAGACAGAATTATGTATTCATGCTTAGTACTCAGCTGCCTTCCTCTACTCTTAGTTCAAGACACAAACCCTGGTAATGTTGCTGGCCACATCAGTTAACATAACCATGACAACCCCTTATACACTTGCCCACAGGCCAAGCTCATTTTAACAATCCCTTATTGAATAGAATTCCCAAGTAATTCATGTTTGTGTCAAATTGTCAAGTTAAATCTGACCGCCACAGTGAATGACCCCAAAGTAGTTACATCACTGCCAAGACCCATCCCATTGTAGATAGTGACTGAGGAAGCTGCATCGTGGAGCTCCTTTCATTCAACTTTCTATTTCTTATATACTATATGCAACTGGAAGAGGGTTGGCTAGACTCCAGGTGAGGGTTCTGTGACCCTCCTCCCATCATCAACTAGAGAGTGTTCACAGTTCCACTGCCCTTGATACAGACCTAGCTATTTCTGCATGGCTCTGCTTATTCCATTGTCATGGCTACAGGACCACATCATCTTTACCCCATCATGGAGAAAAAAGCCACCCTACATGATAATTTGTATGCCCCTTACGTGACAGTGTTGAGGTGGGGCGCTCTTAAGGGGTGTGGCCTAGTACAATTGACCTACCTCATTCTTGGAGGAGATGAATGTAATTTACATGAGATTATGGGTTAGTTCCCATGGGAACAGTTGTTTTAATGCCAGTTAGTCTCTCTCTTACACACATACCGTTCCAGTTTTTGAATGTACCAAAATGTACATTTTGAATGTAGAAAGCTATCTACCTTGAGACTTTCAACCAGAACCAAGCAGATGTCATGCTCTTGAGCCCCTAGAATTAAAGGAACCTCTCTTCTTCATTAAGTACCCAGCCTTGGGAATTGTATTATAGCAGCAGAAATAGACTCAAACACTCTCTGTCTATATTCTGGGACATGTGTCTTTATAGTTTTAAAAAAATCAGATGGTATATATAACTTTATATCCTGTCATGTTGATAACATTTTTTGTCATAATTTGATAAATAACCTTTTGGGGGTGCATAATGTTTAACTATGTGGCTGTAATTGAGTTGCCACTCAATAGTCTTTTTCCTAGTCTGTTTAGATAATTTAAAATGTAGAGACAAATTGCAAGAATGATGAAGAGAGCTTCTATATAGTATCCACTCACATTCTCTAGTGGGATTCACTTGAGAGTATTTGCTTTGTCATTCTTTACTTCTTCTTACTCATTGTTTATCTTTCAAATTAAAGAAGCATATGATAGATAGGTAGACAGATATATTTTATGATAGATGGCAGATGATAGGTAAGCGATGAATGATAGATTAATAGATATGTGTTAGATGATGGATAAATATAGACAATAGATAGATAAAACATTATCTTTCTAAACCTTTGTGGAGTCCACAGCAGACACTGTTCTTTATAGTGTATTTCCCAAGAACACTGCACTGAACCATACTGTAATCAGGAGAACCAGTAAAATAGCACCATGCAACATCTGACCCACAGAGGCCATCCCCATGGGTCAAGTACCCAGGTGATGTCCTTTACAGCTAAGTCAGCTACTCCATGATCTTATTTATGAATTTTCTCTGATGTCTGTTCAATTCCTTAGACCCTGAGAAGAGTTTTTAGGTATCACGTATTGCTTCTCATCTCCATGTAGATGATGCACAGGTTGATTGTGTTGTAGCATACGTCCCATTTTGCTTTGTCTGATATCTCCTCATGGTTTGATTGAAATTATGCAACTTAAAAACTATCATATATAAATAGATATTATGTGTGTATGCAACTGATTGTAGTTAGTTATATGTCTACAGTGTATAGACTTGTATGTATGAATATATTTTTTGGGGGGTCTGGAGAAATAGCAGCAGTGCTTGCTGGGAGAATATGAAGATCAGAGTTCTGAGCTCCCATGTAAATACTGTCTGAGTGTGTGACATCCTGTTATTCTTGCCTCCAGACGCAGGAACTGGGGTTCTTCCGAGAAGTTACCTAGCAGGAAGAGCCACATCGATGGACTCTGGGTTTGAATGAGAGACCCTTGCCTTGATGAATAGGAAAAGAGTCATTGAGGATGACTTTCAATCCCAATCTCATGCTTCCACACGCATGTGTACACAAAGATATTTGCATATTTTTTACTTTTCTCATTTCTGGTATGAATCTGGCCAAAGCTAAGGGAAGAAGGATTTACTATGCCTCCCAGTTCAGGGGATAGAGTCCCTCTTGGTCGGGAAGCCTGTGTGGGAGTGACTCATGTTGTGGGAAGATAAGGCCTCTGGTTCCATCTTGGTGGGTCAAGAGTAGCGAGATCTTTAGTGGGAACTAAGCTTGGGATATAATCCCCACAGTGACCCACTTTCTCCATGGAAACTTCATTTCCTCACAGTTTCTTGAACTTCCAAAATATTGCCACTAGCTGGGGACTAGGTACAAATATGTTACCCTGTGGGGGGCATTTCAGACTCAAATCTTAGCAATGTTTAAAATAGCTTCAGTGGTTGGAGAGGTGGCAGAGAGCATTTGCTGCTCTTGCAGAGGACCCAAGATTCTTTTCTAGCATCCCTATCTGGTTGTTTATAACTGTCTGTAACTCAGCTTCAGTGGATTTAACACTTCCTTCTGGCCTCTTCGGGCATTGTGCTTCGGGCATTGTACTTACACGCAGAAATTCGCACAGAGACCCACAATGTACACATAATAAAAGATCAAACTAAAGCCTTTAAAAAAACATAAATGAAATAATATATTAAATGTTTTATCTATGTACACAATCTTGAATTCATACACACACACATATAAAATTTATGAAACATGTGAAGGTATTTATTGCAGTGTATTCTCCTGCCTTTTTCTGACCTATTTGGGCACCTGCACTCAAATGCACACATATCCACAATTAAAAATTTCTAAAAATCTTTAAAATATTTCTATGCACACATATGGAGACACACTCAGAATAAAAATTTTTAAGTCTTTTAGGCAGTAATAAAGACTGAAATTATGATAATGGTTATTACTGAGCTGGAAGAAGAGGAATAAAATAAGGAGGTGTATTGGTGGAGCCAAACTATGCCAGTAGTAAAATTATACTTCCATGAAGTCTTTTTTAAAAAGGATGTAAAAGAACTGCAAAATAATTATAGCTTTGAAAACATTGGGTTAGATAAACACCCATTTACATAACATTCTCTTTTATGGACACTTACATTTGAAATATTTTAGGATATGAGATCAATAGTTTTAAAGGTGTGAATGAGAATAATAAATACCAAGTTAAGGATGGTAGTTATATCTATGGAGCGAGAGAAAGGGGATCAGCAAGAAAATACAGAGCTTCACTAGCATGTATATCAGTTTCTTTCTTTTTTTTTTCCAAAATAAAATTAAATCATAATGGGAACACATAAAGATTCCTGTGGGCTTAGAAGAGTTCTGTGTATCATTTTCTAGGCCATTTCTTATGCATAGGAAGAACAGTAGTGAAAAATGTTGGGCTCAATTCCCCCCCCTCCACGGATGTAGGATACATAGTATCCAGATGTAGGATACATAGTATCCAGATGTAGGATACATAGTATCCAAGGCTGTGATCCTCGGAGGCTGAGCCTGAGCCAAACTTGAGCCTGATGACTCTAGGGAGGTACAGCAAAAACAAAAGAAGGAATGAACCAGAGAGCAAACACCAAGGGACATGTGACTAGGTCACCATTATCTCATGACTGTGTTGTAGGAGCTCTGAAGGTAGGCTCTATAAAGATGATGTTTTCAGAATGTATCTACTGGGCTTTCCTTCATTATCACAATAGTTTGGCTTGACTGCCCCTCTTTTCCTTCTGTCTCTACCATTGAGCCACACCCCAGCCCCTCACTGTGGAATTCTAGGCAGGTGCTCTACCACTGAGTCATACCCCAGCCCCTCACTGGGGATTCTAGGCAAGTGCTCTACCACTGAGCCACACCCCAGCCCCTCACTGGGGGATTCTAGGCAGGGGCTCTACCACTGAGCTACACCCCAGTCCCTCATTGGGGGATTCTAGGCAAGTGCTCTACCACTGAGCCACACCCCAGACCCTCACTGGGGGATTCTAGGCAGGGGCTCTACTACTGAGCCACATCCCAGCCCCTCATTGGGGGATTCTAGGCAGGGGTTCTACCACTGAGCCATACCCCAGTCCCTCACTGGGGGATTCTAGACAGGTGCTCTACCACTGAGCCATGCCCAAGCCCCTCACTGGGGGATTCTAGGCAGATGCTCTACCACTGAGCCACACCCCAGCCCCTCACTGGGGGATTCCAGGCAAGTGTTCTACTACTGAGCCACACCCCAGCCCCTCACTGAGGGATTCTAGGCAGGGGCTCTACCACTGAGCCACACCCCAGCCCCTCACTGGGGGATTCTAGGCAGGGGCTCTACCACTGAGCCACACCCCAGCCCCTCACTGGGAGATTCTAGGCAAGCATCTACTGATGAACTGCATCTCAATCCACCTTTTTACTTTCTCAGTTAGAGATGGTCTCACTAAGTTGTCAAAGCTTATCTTGACCTTGTGATTCTCCTGCTGTGCTTCAGATTTGCACCAACCAACCTGGCTACTTTCCGTATTTTTAATGAACATGTTTAATTGTCCATGTTGAATGGACATGGAGTGATATATATAGAATGTTTAACAATTGGATGAGATGATTAGCATATCTGTCACTCCAAGTGTTATCATTTAAGTGCTGAGGAGCTTCAAAATACCCTCGGCGAGCTATTTTGCCATTTTAGCTATCAAATTGAGTTTCCTTATAGGTTATAGAACATGAGAACATCTTCTTTCCCTCTATCCACACTCCTGTAACCATTATGTCTCCTCTTCCCCTTAACATCCCCCATAGCCTTCAGACAATGCTAAATACATTCTATAATATTGTGAACTTGACAAAAATCTACACTCACAGGGAAGATAGTCTTCTGAAGAAAATTAAAATTGAGATATGGAGATTCACCAATTCCCTAGGATGGGATTCTGGAGTATATAAGCTGGAGTAAGCAAGCTGAGAATTAATACTCATCTCTCTCTGCTTCTTGAATGCCAATACAATGTGACCCAGGTCCTCCAAGCTCAGGTTACTTTGCCCTCCCTAGCTAATGCCACGCCTTCTCTACCATGATAGACTCTACAGTCTAGAACCACAAGCCAAACAAACCTTTCCTTTCTTATGTTGATTTTGTTAGAGTATTGTATCACAGCCATAAAAGGGAAATTATTTTATCATAGCCGGAAAAGAGAAACTAAGCCATCATATTAAAGATAAAAGCAAACAGAAAAAGCTGAATGTAGTAATGTACCTATTATGTAAGACCTGGGGGGAGCCGGACATAGGTGGTTTCTGATACCACTTAACTCAGCATAGCTGAATTGAGGGGTTCCAAGTTCAGTAACAGATTTTGTCTAGAAAACAATGTGGAGAGAGATTGAGGAAGACATCTAATATCTTAGGGTTATCATTGCTATGATCAAACATTATGACCCAAGCAAGTTGGGGAGGAAAGGGTTTATTTGGCTTGCATTTTCATATCATTGTTCATTATCAAAGGAAGCCAGGTCAGGAGATCAAGCAGGGCAGCAACTCAAACCGGGCAGGAGCCCAGAGGTACCAGTTGATGCAGAGGCCATGGAAAAAAATGTTGCCTACTAGTTTGCTCTATATACCTTGTTCAGCCTGCGTTCCTATAGAATCCAACACCACCAGCCCAGGAGTGGACTCCACCCATAGTGGGCTGGGTCTGCCAGACCAATCAGTAAATAAGAAAATGCCTTATAGGTCTACTTAAAGCCAGATCTTAAGGAAGCATTTTCTTAGTTGAGGTTCTCTCCACTCAGATGACTTTAGCTTGTGTTAAGTTGACATAAGACTATGTAGCACACCTAACATTGGCCATACATCTGTGGATACATATGAACTTGGATAGACACATGCACCCACAAACACATGCACACACAATATTTTAGAATGGATACTGGTGTGGGGGTATATGGTCCAGACTATGATCCTGGGTGGGTTTTCATGAGTAGAATGGGAAAAAAAAATCTCAGCAATTTGTTCAAGGGAACAGATTCAGTTAGAAGATTGCACAGACCTGGGAATGGAACAGGTCTATTGTTCTGATATGCAATGAAACTCTACAAGCATAAAGAGGAAAGTAAGTTTGCTTTCTTACCCTAGGGTCCAAGCAGGTAATGAGGGATTGTTTTTAGTGCACAATATCCAAATGTGTTGGTTAGTTTTATGTCAAGTTGACACATGTTAAAGTCATTTGGGAAGAGTGAGTCTCAGTTGAGAAAATGCCTCCGTAAGCGGGCCTGTAGAAAAGTCTGTAGAGGCATTTTCTTTATTCATGATGGCTATGGGAGGGCCCAGAATACTAAAGGTGGTGCTACCCCTGGGCTGGATGTCCTGAGCTGTATACAAAAGTAGGCCTAGCAACCCTTCAAGAGCAAGCAGTGTTCCTCCATGGCCTTCACATTAGGTCCTGATTTCAGGTTCCTGCCTTTGGTTCCTGTCCTGACTCCTTCTGTGCTGGACCGTGATGTGAAACTGTTAGCTGAGACAAACCTCTCTGTGTTGCTTTTGGTCATTGTGTTTTATTCCAGCAATAGAAACCTATGTAAGCTACTAAGAGAGGGTAAGGGAGGGAAGCCTCTATGATTGACATTAAGTGGATCCATCACTGTATAATATTGACTCTAATTACCAGCTACCTGGAAGGATCTTACATATTCCAGAGCTAGATGAGTTTCCTCTCTTGACCCTGCTCACTTCCTTGCTGTCATTGTCTATGTTTCCACCTCTTCCTGCCCATCACAAGGGACAGAGCATGCTCAGCATCCTGCCCCAGCTCAGCACATCAGAAAAGTATGGGGAAGGATACAGCGTGGAGTGGTATCGAGGTTGCTGGGAGACAGCTCTTTGAGAAGTCATTTCCAGGTTTTCACTGTTGTCGAAATAACTTCTAACAACAAATGGCTTAAGAGTACAAGTGCCCAGGACTGGAGAAGTGGCTCAGCAGGAAAGAGGGGCAGAAGTTCAAGGTTATCCTTAGTTACATAGCCTGATCTACATGAGTTTCTCTCTCTCTCTCTCTCTCTCTCTCTCTCTCTCTCTCTCTCTCTCTCTCTCTCGATGAGGGTATGGGTGGGTATATAAGAAATACTGCAAACATAGTGAGGCTTCTATATTATTTTACACATTATGCAATTATGTTTTGGGGATGCATCCCGGGAGGTGGAGTTGATGCATCGGAGAGAACGTTTTAATCTGAGTACAAATTGCCAAGTTGCATTTCAAAGAGCATATATATGCAGTCTCACGTTGTCTGAGACGGTCTCTTCATTCACAGCTTCACTCCTACCTTGAGCTATCTAATGTCTTGATCATCACCTGCCTTTTTCTAATGTTCTGTTTATTTGCTCCTCTCTCTTTATAATCTGTGTTGATCAGAGCTTTTTGTTCTTGAGAGTCCTTTGTAATTCCTGCCTGGGGCTCTGCCTGCTCCTCCTCCTCCCCTCCTCCTCCCCATACTCCTCTTCCTTCTCCTCCTCTCCCTCCTCCTCCCCTTTCTCCCCCCATCCTCCTCTTCTTTTTTTTGAATATTTTTCTTTAGTAGCTCTGCTAGCCTTTTTCCTTACTGCTCTATACAAGGTTTTGTTTCTTTGGTAAAGAAGGGTAGATTCAAGGTCTTATATATGCTCTGCCACTGAGCCACATCTCCAGTCCCTCAGTTGGGGATTCTAGGTAGGTAGTCTATTTCTGAGTTACATCCTCAGCCCGCCTCTCTTTTTTCTGGTAAGGTCTCACTATGTAGCTCAGACTGTCCTTGAACTCCTGGTCTTGGTTTCCTAGTCTCCCATGGCTGTGATTTATGAGTATGTACCACTTTGCTTGACTATGAGCTTTTAAAATTATGAGTAAAATCATCCCTGCTTATGTGATACATTATGTCAACATAAAAACCACAGCTCTTGTCTTAAATGGAGTAAGAGACAGTTCATTTTGGAGCTATTTTGAGTGACCCTGACCCAGGAACACAGATTTAGGTTACCCCAAATTTCATGTTCCAGTGTGGAAGTAGTTTCATATTTTGATAGTTTTATAGAATAATCATAAATCAAGGCAGCTTTAAACTACATTGGTGGGTACACCAAAGAGATAAGTGTACTTGGATGGGAGGAGCTGTTCTGTGGACCCAGGATGCAGTCTGCTGACACTCTTAACTCTTGAATGGGTCAAAGCTAGTATTGTTAAGTTAATGTAAGCGTTTTTATTTATTTATTTATTTATTTATTTATTATCATGCAGTGTTAGTTCAGAAACAAAGTGAGGCAAAGAATGGTTGTCCCAGAAGACTAAAACTAGTCCAAAATAAAGCAAGTAGCTGAACCCACAAAATTCCAATCTCTCCACAGTACTGAAAATCCCAGTTGGTCCATTCAGCCTCTACAGAGACAGACTCCTTCTGGGAATTTTTCATTCACAATTTCAAAATATAGTTTTATTTAATTTTCAGTTCTATTTTTCTTTGCTTGATGGTTAGCTCTAATTGTCAACCTGATAGAATCTAGAATCTGTTACCTGGAAAGGGAGTCTTCGTGAGGGGATGCCTAGGTCAGATTAGCCTGTGGGCAGTCTGTAAGTGACTGTTCTCCATTGGATTCATTGGGGAGAGAAGACTCCCCTTGAATGTGGGTGACATCATCCCATGGCCTAGGGTTCTGGCTGAGTAGAAAGGGGAAAGTGAGCTAAGCATCAGCATCCCAACATCCATCTCTCTCTGCTTCCTGACTGTGGATGCCATGTGACCAGCTGCTGTACATCCCCACTGTGGGGATTTCCCTGATGTGATGACGTGCCGGTGAATTCTGAGTCCAACAAGCACCTTCTCTCTGAAGTTGCATTTGTCAGAGGACTTTGTCACAGCCACAGGAAAGGTCTCTGATGTACTTGATACCTTTGTTTCTGAGTTTTCAGAAAGATTACTTCCAGGCCTTTGTTGTTTGTTTTTGTTTTGAAAGAGCTTATTTTAAAATGACTTAATTTTAATTAAGTGTGTGGAAATGTGCATGTGAGTGCAAATGTCAATGGTGCCCAGAGAGGATGTTGTATATATGTGTGTGTTTCTGTGTTTGGAAATGTGTTGGTCATTGTTTTTGCTCTTTACTCTTTTGGGGGTTCCACCACCAAGCTCCCAAATAAATATACAGTGAGGCTAATTATTACTTATAAATGTCTGGTCTTAGCTTGGCTTGTTTCTAGCCAGATTTTCTTAACTTAAATTATCCCATCTATGTCTTTTGCCTCTGGGCTTTTACGTTTTCTTACTTCTGTATATCTTATTCCCTCTTCTGTATATCTTTTCCTCTTACTCCATGGCTTACTGTATAATTGGGTGGCTGGCCCGTAATGTCCTCCTCTTCCCAGATTTCTCCTCCTATTTATTTCTCGTGCCTGCCAGCCCCACCTAAACTTTCTTTTGCCTTGCTATTGAATGTTCAGCTCTTTATTAGACCTAAATCAGGTGTTTTAGACAGGCATAGTAACACAGCTTCACAGAATGAAACAAATGCAACATAAAAGAATACAACATATCTTTGCACCATTAATCAAAAAGTCCCATAGCATAAACAAATGTGACACATTAAAATAATATTCCATAACAGGTATGTGCATGTGAGTGCAGGTGTCAATGAAAGCTCAGAAAGGGTGTTGTATATGTGTATATGTCTCTGTGTGGGGGTATGTGCATGTAAGCGTAGGTACCCATGGAGTCCAGAGGCATCTGATTTCTTGGAGCTGGAGTTCTGGGTGGTGAGCTATCTGACAGGGGTGCTCTGAATAAAATTTAGGTCCTTTGGAATAACAGTATGTGTTCTTAACTGCTGAGCCATCTCCCCCAAAACCCCCTCTCAATTTTTGTACATATCTACTTAATTGTATTGAAATCATTTTTGAATATTATTTGAAAAGGTAACCCTTGTCATATATTAACTTTCTTATGGATCTAGGCATTTTGTGATATTGCCACCATTTTAAATGGAATAACTTGAAATCTGGCCAGTGACTTCCTCTTTTTGTCGTTATACAGAAAGGCTATGATAAATGGCTTTATAAATCATTCACACCGTCATTTTTTAGGCTGAACTTGGACAGATGGAATTGCAAGGTCAAAGCGAGAAGGTCCCTACTAGTGTTTTTATTGTAAGGATCATCAAATATACCCAAAAGCAGAGAGGACAGAGCAAACCCTTGACAGTCACCATTGAACTCACGGGACTATCCCTGACTCCTGGCCCCTCTGTCTCTGCTTCCGCCTTCTCTTTCCCCCTCATCTCCTCCTCTTCCTCCTCTTTCCTCTTCCTTTCTTCTCTTCTTATCTCCTACTTAATTTCTTTTAAATTGCGTTTATTTATTTACTCATGTTTTAGTCTGTTTTCCAGTACAGGTGGAGGGGGCCAGGGCATTCACGCTGAGTTGGAAGGACAACTTCCTGTCCCCTTTGGGATTAAGTTTCCTGATGGGATTCAGAAAGCAATTATTTCCCTTTTCTGAGCTGCCTGTTTAATGTTGGAGTGTGGGGATGAGGTCAGCCTGCCTTGGTTGATTTCAGATTTACTTCTCAAGCCCTAGCTGGTGTGAGCCTTTGAAAATAGTCTTTTCAAAAGCACGGACTTATTTTGGCGAGAGAGCCAGCTTGTTAAAACAAAATGAGAGAGTTGGCCATTTTAAGCGAATAAATTACTTCTCATTGATAATGGGATATTCACGCAGCCAGCAGCGGAGAACAATGGCTTTCATAAGCAGGCCTTTTAGCGGGGCCTCAGGAGGCCGAGTGGACTGGAAAAAACCGGGCAGGGGATAAATTGGAGGGCTGGTGTGCAGGAGTTCAAAGGGCTTCACAGGGAGGGAGGTATTTGGGGGGTTTGCTCCAGATGCCATGTGTTCCTCTCCAGTGGCACCTTTGCCTTCCACACTTTACCCCAGAGTGGCGTTAAAGTCCACGTGACCACCTTCTTATAGACAGCAACTTCAGGGGCTACCCTTAGAGATGCTCAGCAAATACTCTATTGCTGAGCCACCCCCCATTCTCCAGCCCCTCACTGGGGGATTCTGGGAAGGTGCTCTGCTGGTTAGCTACACCCCTAGACCTTGCTGATTTTGGAGGCTGTGTCTCACTTTATAGCCTAGGCTGGCTTGAAACTTCTGGCAATTCTCCTGCCTCAGCTTCCTGATTATTGGGATCATAGGTGGACAATACTGATGCTGCTAGTTTTTACAACAAACTGAAATGTGATTCAAGACATGTTGACATGTGCCTTTACATGTGAAAAAAGTAAAAGAAAAAATGCCTGTATGATAACACTGAAAAATCACACAAGAGAAAAGTAGTGAGTTCTGGATTAGAACCTGGTTCTTTGTATCCCTGGGGCTTGGTTTATTGACAAGTTTTGCTTTGTTGACTAGACTTTGAGCCATAGCCTAGGATAGCCTTGAACTCACTGCATAGCCCACGTTGGTCTCAACTTACAGCAATCATTCTGCCTTGGTAGGCCAACAATTTCACAAGCATTTGTTTTGTGGAATATTGCTTTAACTAGGCAAAGATGTGTTACATTTGTTTATGCTGCAGAATATTACTTTAACTGTGTAAAGGTGTGTTACATTTGTTTATACTGCCTTTGTTTAACGATGTAAGGATGTACATTTAATTATGTAACAATGTGTTGCATCTGTTTCACCTTGCCTGCCTGAGGCACTTGATTGGTCTAATAAACAGCCAATAGCTAGGCAGAAAAAGGACAGGTGGGGCTGGCAGGCAGAGAGTATAAATAGGAGAAATCCAGGCTCAAACAAAGAGGAAAAAGAAAAAACAAGAAGATGGGGCACACACCCAGGCCAAGAAGTCAGACACCAGCCAGACACCAGCCAGCCAAGCCATTGAGAAGCAGTAAAAGTAAGATGTACAGAAGTAGGAAAGGTAATAAGCCCCGAGGCAAAAGGTAGACAAGAAAAACAGGTTAATTTAAATTAAAAGAGCTAATCAGGAATGTGCCTCACCTAGGCCAATCATTCCAAAGTAATAATAAGTCTCTGTGTCATGATTTGGGAGCTGATTGGTTGGTGGCCCAAAAGAAAAAGCCCTGTGCACAATTGTTTTAGTTTTTACTTAAAACAAATTATTTCATGAATGGAGCTGCTCAGGGTTTCTGCTAGCCATGGGCAGCAAGATGTCTTCAGGGCCCTTAATGCACTTATGTTCTCTTTAATTTTTAAAACACATTTATTTATTTTGTGTGTGTATATATGTGGGTACACGCATGTCACAGTGATTGTGAGGCGCTTAGGGCAGCTTATGGGAGTCAGCTCTGTACTTCCGGCCTGTGCGTTGCTGGAATTGAACTTTGTTTATCAAGCTTGGTACTAAGTGCCTTCACCCACTCGGCCATCTTGCTGACTCCTCTGATGCTGTCTTCATCTAACACGCTATTAAAGGGAGTGAGTGAATAATGTCAAGGTCCACATGGGTGACCTTCCCTTTCCTCTTGTTTTATTGGAATCAGTTTGTAGCACTGATAGGTACCTTAGGCAAAAACAAACAAACAAAATAACCAGCCTGCCTCAGAGCTACCTAACAGTGGCTCAGGCTGTCCCTGGCCAGTAGCTTGAGGCTTGAGGTATAGCTGGGAATTTTGAGACAAGCGTGCACTACATCTCTCAGCATTTGCTATATGTTAAGGTTGGGAGGTCTGGGAGCCATAGAAGGGAAGGTCTTTTCTCTGTTTTTTGAGGAGGTAGCATTTCTCTGGGGATGCTGGAATGCTTGCTCAGTAGTTACTTATATTGAAATGAGAAACATGTGCTGTGTGTGTGTGTGTGTGTGTGTGTGTGTGTGTAGGAATGGGTATGAAACAGGGTCTTGCTGTGGAGCCTAGGCTGGCCTAGAACACACAATCTCCCTACCTTAGCCTCCTGCTGCTTTACACCAGGCTAGCTGCCCAGGGCCTGAAAAGATTCTCTTGTCTTTGCATCCCATGTCTCCACAGGGGCACTGGGGTAACAGACACAGACTACTATATCTAGGTTTAGGTGTGGCCTGAGGGTCTGAACTCAGCTTCTCACCCTTGTGTAGCAAGCATTTTATCCAGTGATGCGTCTTCTCAGCTCCTGACTTTCTTCTTCTTCTTCTTCTTCTTCTTCTCCTCCTCCTCCTCCTCCTCCTCCTCCTCCTCCTCCTTCTCCTCCTTCTCCTTCTCCTCCTTCTTCTGATGTTGGGATCAAAACTCAGGGCCTTATGCACACCAGACCATCCTTCAGCTCCTGGTATATTCTCTGTGCCCTTAAGGAGTTTTGTCTAAAGTTCTTCTCCCCTCTTCATGATCAGCCACTGCTGGTTTATTGCTGTAACACGGACTCTTCTGCCTTTCATAGCCACACTAAATCCACCAGACAATTTCATTTACAAAAAGGCTAGTTATTTTCTGATATTTAGATATTAACTTTCTGAGCTCAGGAATGAAATGATTTAATGAAAAATTAACCACGTCGATTATGTCCCTGATATTTGCAGATAAATTCCATCCCATTTGCTCCGTGTGGGCCCCTCTGATACTGTCTGCTGAGCCAAATGATGCAATTAATATTTTAGTCCTCAGCAATAGGCCTAATTTTCCCTGAGCAGGTGCATGTTGCCATGTGAGAAATAGAGGCCTGTGAGGCAGCACCTGGCTTCTAAATAGTTGGTCAGGACTCCAGGGGGATTCTGAGGTAGACAGTGAGATGGACTAATTTTTTTTGGGGGGGTGTTAAGAGATTTGTTAGAGAAGCCATGGATTTATTAATGGCATGGACAGACAACAGTATGATGGGTGACCTAAGGAGAGCTCAGGCCCAGGAGGCAAAGTGTGGCCCCTTTGTGTGAGTCTCAGGAAAATGATGGAAGTATCATCACCAAGACCAGCAGCCAGACCACTCCTCAGTGCTGGGCCTCGGTGGGAGATGGAGGAATTCCAGAAAGGATGGCAAAAGAGAGGGGCCCATATAGCTGAAGTGTATCCACTGTAGAGAGAGCCTTCTGCTGTCCTCGAGATGGGCAGCCTGAGCCTCTGAACATCCTTGGAGAATGAGGACCCCTGCTAGTCTGAATCCTGTACCTGAGAAGTCTGTCTGGGAGTTAGAGATTCTCAGATAGGTTTTCTGTAGGTGCTTTCTATTCCCTTTAGAGAAGAAAGAAGCTGGTCCAGAACCCACTTCAGGTGCCATGGAGGTGGTCCATCTCCTCTTTGAACAAACAATACATTGTCCAGACTCCAGTACTGGCCTGGAGATTCCTGGAGGAACTGCATTCTCTCTACTTCTCTTCCCGTATGTCTTCTTCCTTCACTGAGTCCCAGTGGAGATGATGGCTGCTGTAGTGGCCCCCGTGTCTTCTCGGCATCTCTGTGAGGCCAGGACCTATCCCAGTTGTGGAGTGCCTTTGGAGCCAAGATCGTAACAGCCCCTTAACATGACACTCTGTGCCGCTCATCCTCAATGGGCCAATTAGACCAGCTATAATGAAAGAAAGATTTATTCTATGTGGCCACACACTGGAAGGGAGACAAATAGGTCCTATGCTCCCCTGTTCCTGTGTCGTGTCTTCCCCGCCCCCCCCCCCAGTCTCCAACTCCATTTTTAGTGTCTTGACATGAGATTTAGGTTTAAATAGAAAGCAAAAGCCAGACATGGCGGCACATAACTTTAACTCCAACACTTGAGAGACAGAGGCAGGTAGATCTCTGTAAACTCAAGGCCCGCCTAGTTTACATATCGAGTCAGGGCTACAGAGTGAGCCAAGAGGTATGTATAGCTAAGCAGTCCTGTCAAGGTGTGGTCCTGCCCATCACTGACCCATCATTGTCTCAAATTCAATCTCTCCTGCAAGGTGGTTTGACAAGTTGTTAGAGCGGGTGTGAAATGTCTTCCCAGGAGACAACCCCTCCCCTCCCATGGCTTAGCATCAAGGCTTCTGCCTTTTCCTTCTCCCAGCATGAGCCTCCTAGAGAAACACTAAGTCTTTGGGGTCCATTGTATCAGTAGTCTGATAGATGGGGGTGGGGGAAGACGGTGGGTGTGAGAAGACAAGTGTCTATTGGAACTATTTTTATTCCTGTCAGGACAGTTGTTTTTACTGTTCACAACTTCCTGCAGGCCAATCAAGATGAACAGTCTCCCCATCCCCCATCCCTTATAGCCAGCTGCTCCTATTTCTTCTTGATAAAAGGGACCACAGCTGTTGCCACTCTGGCCTTTAAAACTCAGCCTGGTCCAGTCTGTATTTCTTCCCTGTTCTGTGTACACGATCACTTCTTACCCATCAAGTAAACTAGAAAGCTGCAGTGTGTTCTTTAAAATTCTTCCCTTCCCCAAACCTGGACACCTGAGCCTGTCTGTAGTGCTATCCGCTCAGTCTGACCCCAGGTCCTCCGCTGTGGTACAGACTTCTGGTCTTCAGGTTCATCATCTTCCCCTCAGATTGTGCTGCTTACTCACTTAGAGTTTCTCTGCAGCCTTAACCACCTTGATCCGCTTACTGGAGGTTTAGCACCAAAGGTTCAGCTCTTAGAGAAGCATACATATTAAGTATGTAAGCTGGGGCTGAGGGCTCAGCAGTTAAGAGTGTGTACTGTTCTTTCAGAGGACCTGAGTTTGATACTCAGCACCCAGGTCCTGTGGATCACAACAATCTGTATATAACTCCAGCTCCAGGGCATCCATTGCCCTCTTCTGGCTTCCTGTGTATCTGTATTCATTCTCTCTCTCTCTCTCTCTCTCTCTCTCTCTCTCTCTCTCTCTCTCTCTCTCTCATAAATAAAGATAAATATATAATTTGCTTTTAATTTTAGAGGAGCCCATATTTAAGAGACTTTGAACTTTTAAAGCATCAGAATTTTTAAAACTGGAAGCTCATAGACATTGGACTAACTCTTAAGGAGCCTGCATGGGACCCACCTAGGTCCTCTGCATGTGGATGACAGTTGTGTAGCTTGGCCTGTTTGTGGGACCCCAAGTGGGACTGGAATCTGTCCCTGGCACGTGAGCTGGCTTTTTGGAACCTATTACCTATGCTGGGATGCCTTGCTCAGCCTTGATGTCGGGGAGGAGCTTGATCCTGCCTCTACTTGATACGCCATGCCTTGTTGACTCCCATGGGGGGCCTTACCCTTTCTGAGGAGTGGATGGGGGGGTGTAGAAAGAAGCGTGTGGGGGGGAACAAGAAGAAAGGAATGAGAGGAAACTGGCTGGTATCTAAAATAAATAGTAGTAATAATAGATAAGCTGTGAGACTTTTAAAATTGGACTGTGTTTTATGATATTAGCACGAGACCTCAGGACAAGGAGCTGGAAGGTTTAACAGCTATGTGTTTTTGAGTCAAGTTGACAGGGGGTGGGGTGGGGTAGCCCAGTTAGTTTTAACTGTTAAATTGAGTCATCTGCGAAGTGGCTTCTCAGCTGAGTAGTTACCTCCTTCAGATTGGTTTGTAGGCATCTCTGTGGGACATTTTCTAGATTAATTGATGTAGGAGGGCCTGGCCCACTCTGGGTAGCTCTATTCCCTAGGCTGGTGGTCTTGAGATATGTAAGTAAGATAACCAAGAATGAGCTTGGGAACCAGAGAGTGAGCAAGCAAAATCCTGCATGGATTTTGTTTCAAGTTCTTGCTGGAGTTCCTGCCCTGACCTCCTTGAGTGACAGACTGTGACCTAGAAGCTGAAGCCAAATAAGTCCCTTCCTTTCCTAAGTTGCCTTTGGTCAGCATATTTCATCACAGCAACAGAAAGGAGACCAGAACATTTAGTGGTCTGCCCCAATCCACTAATTAAAGAGATAAATAATGGTGAAATCCAGAGAGGAGATTTAATCGGTGCACACAGGGGATGGCAAATGGATAGAGAAGTTTATGAGGTGACCTCATGTTCCTCTTTGGGGTATTGACATGAGCCTAGGGTCGGGGGCAGTGATATCATAATTAAACAGTGGTGAGGGTTTGCCAGTTCTTGTCTCAACTCTGGTTCTGTAAGGTGTTCCAAAGAAATCTTTATAGCCTGGGGTGGAGGTGGGGGGAACAAGCCAGTTTTAGAGAGAGAATCATTTCTGCTCCCAGTATAGCCTCATCATAATGGACAATCATCCTCATCTGGTAGGGGTGTCCTGTTACCATCTGTTGTTCCAGGAATCCAAGATGACTCCAGGTTTAGGAGGAGACATATCCTGGTACCCTTAGCTTCAAAGGGAGCTGACTTAGGTCGAAAGGCACCCCTTGAATGGCTAGCCATGCTAATGCTGAATCAAGCTGGATTCTGAACCAAAGTAAAAGAAACAGACACAATGAAGACAGGAATGCCAGGCTTGCATCCCGATTTTTTTTTTTCACTTGGTTCTACTGTATCCTGGGTGCCCCCAACTTACTGGCCCTTTTTACTACATTGTAGCCAAAGAATATGCATTTCAAAAACTAAGTAAGTGGTGGTGTTAACCAGCAGAAACTAAGCAGGTAAGTCAGGATGTGAAGAATAATTATTTAATGGTGACATGGGCAGCTAAAAAGGATTTGAGGACTACTGAGCCAGAAAGATAGCTTAGTCAGTGGCCTTGCCTTGTAAACATTCACATCTGGGCTCTATGCACAGAGTCAAGGGAAAAACAAAACAGCCTGGTGTGGCTGTGCATGCTTATAACCTCAGCACTGGGGAGATGGATGCAGGTGGATCTCCTTGGCTCAGTTGCCTGCCAGTCAGCCTAGCCCAATTAAGCCCCCATGCATTGTCTCAAAATACAATAAGTGAGAACAACAACCGAGATTGATCTCTAGCCCCTTCCCTCTCTCAGAAAAGGAACAACCAGGAATGGTGGTAGACATGTATAATCCTAGCACTTTGTAAAGCTGAGGCAGGGGGATCAAGAATTCCAAGCCATACTTGAAGTCAAAACTAGCCCTTAACTATATACAGTGAGACTCCTTCTCAATATCCACCCACAAAAATATTAGATGCATTTGAGAGATGGTTCAGCAGTTAAGAACACTTTTTCTTCATATGGAAGACCTGAGTTTTATTTCCAGTACCCACAAGGTGGTTCATAACTGTAATTCCAATCCTAGGGTATCTGATTCCTTCTTCTAACATCCACAAGTACTAACTGTACACGTGGTACACAGAGATGCATGTAGGCAAAACACACACACAAAATGAATAATGCTTTGGAAATATACTAGAAGAGAGGTAACTTGTCCTAAAAGTTTATATTCCAACAAGATAAAGCTAATCCGAATTTAACATTTTAGGTAGGTTAAAGCTGATGGAACCCTTGCCCCTTACAGTAAAATAACAAAGCAAAACAGAACAGAACAGAAATTGACCATGGAAGCCCACCAAGGCCAAAAACAGGCTGAATGCCCCTGGCTGGCATTCAGGATTGAAAGGAGGTAGGGGAAATGAGATTTAAATATGCATGAGATGAGTTGGGCTAGAGGGTGTCTATGTAAAATGGCATGAGACAAAATTCCCAGAGCCAAGTGATATGGACAGATGGTGAGTAGGGAGAGAGACAGACTAGGGTGGGGTAGGGGTAGACAGCTTGAAAGTTCTCCTTCGGCCATAGACCCTCATTTCTTGATGGTCAGCAGGGTGTGTACTTCTTAATGCCCAGGGCTAGCCCTGAATAGCATCATCTGTGTTCTCAGAGTCCTCCGCTAATAGAGGTTTAGCGTATCCTTTGTCGGTACATGGCAGCAGGATAGAGACCAGAGGCTGTGGAAGTCCTATGTAAATGGTCCTAGCACAGTTCTCCATTACTTCTAGGTTAGTTGCATAGAGAGTAATGGAGACCTGCTGTTGGCTTGATGATCTCTTTTTTTTCTGCTTCGTTGATCTCAAGATTCCAGAGGCTCAAATGTGATTCCCAACTGAGGCAGGATGAAAAGAGAGAAAGGGGAACATTGAAACAAAAGAATTAAACTCTTCCTCTGGAATCTGGCCGGGAGTGAAAGATATCTTCAGCACAATTGGTAAAACTAGAAGGGACTGGAGAGATGGCTCGTTGGTTAAGAGCAGGTATTGCTTTCACAGTGGACTCGAATTTAGTTCTCAGAACCCATGTTGGCTTCTCACACTACCTGAAATTCCACTTCCGGAGGATCAATCATTTCTGGCCTTTGTAGACTCCTGTACTACGTACTTCCCTTCACACACAATTCAAAGTAAAATTTGAAGTCTTAAGAAACATTGAAACTGCCTAAGATGCAGTGATTGTTTTCCTGAAGCTATCTCACACAAGACATTGAAAATGACTGTGCTAGGTAGCTTTCTATCACCTTACAGCTGTATTCCAGCATGAAAGGAAGTCAAGAGCAAGCACTCAAGGCAGAAATGGAAGTAGAGGGTCATGGAGGAACATAGACTTGCTACCTATGCCTTACAGCATCCAGGATCACCTGCCTAGGAATGGCACCACCCACAGTGGACTGTGCCCTCCTGCATCAACCATTAACCAAGAAAATGTCCCTACAGACTTGCCTATATGTCAGTCTTATGGAGATGTATGTTCAGTTGAAGTTTTCTCTTCCTAGATGACCCTAGCTTGTGTCAACATACTGTGCTTATAAAGGGCCACACTATGGGTAGTAGCCTCGAGTGTATTAACATTCCCCTCTCATCCCTAAACCTAAATAGTGTACTTGGTAAAAACATTACAATTTCATTTACAAAGAGGGAATTTTTTAAGGGAAGTAAATAAAATATCTCATATGTCCTTCCTTAATTCTTAGACTTAATCTTTAAATCTTGCTGCAAATTATACCCTTTTAGCGAAATAACTTAGACGATATTAAACCATGTGTTTGCATACATACGTGTTCATGTGGAAGCCAGAAATCAATTTCAAGTGTCTTCTCCAATCTCTTTCTACTTTAGATTTTGAGAGAGGGGCCCTCACTGAATCTGGAGCTTATTAATATGTCTAAGTTGCCTAGCCAATAAGCTTCAGGTATCTGTTTGAACATGGCTCCCAGTACCCAGGTTATAGATGGACACTCATGATGTCTAGTTTCTTTTAGTTTGGGGGACCCAAACTCAGATTTTCATATTTGAATTGCAAGTCTTTTTTTCCACTGAGCCATATCCCCAGCCCCTCTACCTACCACCTAGAGATGTCTAAGTGTGACTCTCCCTCTTGAGAACTCCATGCCCATGTGTTCAATATGTATTCTCCAATTCTAATTGTTTCTATCTCTAAAATTCCTTTGCTTCAGTTAAATGTATACTGTCCCTTCTATTAATAAACTCACTAGCTTTATGCCACTCTGACTCATCATGGCTAGTTTTAACTCTCAATTTGACACAATCTAAAACCACCCAGAAAGGAGTCTTAAAGGGCCGTTATCTAGGCCAGGTTAACCTGTGAGCATGTCTGTGGGGACTTGCCCTGACTGTTAAACAAGGTAAGGAGACCTGCCCTGAATGTGGGCAGCACCATTTCATGGGCTGTGCCCTGAACTGCCTGAGACAGGAGAAAGCTAAATAAGGGTCATTCTGAAAAGGTCCATTTTTTCTTTCCTGTTAACTATGGGTATGGTGTGACCAGCTGTCTCAAAGCTCCTGTGACTTCATTTCAGTAGTGGATTGTATCCTGGAACCTCACCATTTCTTCCCCTATCTCCCTTTTGTTCAAGGTGTTTTATCACAACCAAATAAATGAAGCTAGAATAATCATCATGATATTATTTTATACACTGTATTCAAGATTCTGGCTTTACCTGAGTAGAAGTTCCTAAGGGAGAAGGAACCCATCAGATCACTCCTGGCCTGGGCTGTGTCTTGCCATCACCTCTGACACAACATATTTTTTTTTGTAGAGTGTGTTTCTATCTTAAGGAATTCTGCGGCATCTTGAATCACTCCATTTGCTATTCTTGCCAATGGACATCTGGTCAACCTCTTTTTTCACCATCTAGATTAGATTTTTGAAGCCTGCAAGGATTTATTCACTAACCATGTCTTCTAATGTAGTATCTGATTTATAGTAAGCAAACAGCAGCTGTTTGTGGAGTGAATGCCTGTGTTAATCATCTCAAAATTTCTTTTTTTTCTTTTTTCTTTTGACCTACCTTTGAGAAGGTAGAAACTCTTCCTAACTTTTTTCTCTTCTAATATTTTTAAAAATTTACATATATGTTTGTGTGTCTGTGTATAGGTATGTGCATATGAGTGAAATGCCAGAAGAGAAATCCCTGGAATTACACACAGTTGTTAGCTACCCAACATGTATAGTAAGACCCAAGCTCAGATTTTCTATCAGAGCAGTACAAACTTGTAATCAGTGAACCATCTCTCCTGACCCACAAACCAGGACCTGTCTCATTGTCTCCTCTGAGCAAAGACCTAGACTTCTGTGTCTTACATCTTCTGGGTCATAGGTACCTCACCTAGGAGCTGGCTCTTTTCAATTTTGCAATTTTTCAATGATGGGTATCCACAAAACACATATGTTCCACTTATCACTTCTCGCAGTGAAAACTGACTCTCAGGGTTGGGGAGATGGCTCAGTAGTCTCAGTTGAGGACCTGAGTTCAGATCCCTGACACCCATATAAAATGCTGAGTGTGCTGGTAGGCACCTCTAATCCCGATGATGGATTGGGACAGAGACAAGAAGATCCAGACCACTCACTGCCAGGTCATCCTAACCAGGTCGATGAGATCTAGCTTCAGTGAGAGCCCCTATATGAAATAAAGTAGGATGCAGCTGAAGAAGATATCTGACATTGACTTCTGTCATCTACATCCACATCACAAGCATGCACAGAGGAACATATAGAACACTTCAAAAAATATGTACACAAAAATGAAAACTCATATTCCTAAGGATGCAGAAAATGAGTAGATGTTTGCATCATGTGGGAATTTTGCCCAGAAATTGGTTGGTTATTCCTTATTACTAACTTGAAGTTGCAAATTGGTGTAGTAAATGGCAGCTGGCTCCCAGAGTTAGGGTGTTAGCAATAACATTCCCAATGGCTAGTGTCTAACCTCCCTCTGAATCTGTCTTTCCTGTGATAGGTGGACCTTTGTCCTTGTCCCCACCTTATCTGGCTGTATCTTTATGAAGGTCTTGTAGATCTGAGGCAGAGTTTTGCCAAAACACTGAATCTGGATATACATGGGTTTCAATGCTAGTCATGGGTAATTTAAAAATATTTTTTGCTAGTATATATGAATTATACACACAAATAGATTTCATTATGACATCTTCATAAACATGTTTAATACATTTTGATCATATTTACCCCACATTACCCTTTTCCACCCTACTCCAACTCCTGAGTTTTTTCTTCTTTTCCCTCTACCTTCATGTAATGTGCAAACCAGTGAGTTTCATTAGGGTCACTTTGAGGCTTGGGGGGTGGGATTGTTTGCTAGAGCACAGGCATCATAACTGGCTAGACCACTGAAGAACCTGTTGGTCCTTCCTCCAATGACTATTAGCTTCTTGTAAATCCCTAGAGAAGCAGAGCCTTGTGAGTTCTCCAGCTATTATAAGCTATCTATCAATCCTAAGGGGTGGGGCATTGTAAGCCCCTCTTGAAGCCACTCATTGATTCTTTATAAGTCCTCAGGGAGGGGAGGAACCTTGTAAGCCCTTCCTTCTCCACAACAGGATAATTTTGAGGAAAAACATAATTATTGCAAAACAAGAAATCAGTCTTTTTGGCTGTACAGCAAAATCTTTTCTATCCAAAGCCATTTGGGCTCAAGACCATGAGCATCATTCTAAGGAGAGGAAGTCTTGTGGGATCCCCATGGGCATGCAGACTTGGCTTCTAGACAGTTCCACCGGCAGTGATTGGATTCCTTCTCTCAGGGAATGTCTTATTATGTATCCTTTTATATTCTGTGTGCCAGTGGGGCAGCATGGCATTGAAACTAGGATTGAATGGGTGTTGCCTGATTCTTTAAGAAACCAACCAGCAGAGATGGGAATTGGAATCTGTAAAATGAGCTTTATTCAGAGAGTCAGCAAGCTGAGAAGACATTACTGTGTCCTGTCTCATCATTAACATTTAATGTGAGGAGTAGACTCAGTCTTCTGGTATCACTTACGCTGATGTGATAACACCTGACAAAAGTGACTGATGGCTCATAAGGTCAAGTTACAGTCCACCATCATGGGGAAGTCAAGGCAGGATCTTGGAGCACCTGGTCACACTCACGATGCTGAGCATAGACAAATACATGCATGCTTGCTTACCACTCAGGTGGTTTTCTCTCCTCTCATATACTCCAGGATCCAAAACCAGGGAATGGTGCTGCCCACTTTCAGGCTGAGGCTCAACACATCACTTAACCATCAGGATAATTGACATGCCTCTTGGCCAACTTGATCTAGACAATCCCTCACTGAGAATCCCTTCCCCGGTAAATCCAGGGTGTGTCTAGTTGACAATTCTAAACACTAATCATCACGGCACATCATTCCAAAGTTTAGTCTTTTTCCTCTGGTAATGTCTGACAATCTTGTCTCTGACATTCATGTTGGTGCTTTTTTTCTCCACCACCCCCTCTTTCTGTGTAGCAGGGGCTTGGCAAATACCGAGGCTACCAAGTCTCGCATTTCTCTTAAAAATCATATATATATATATCAAAGGTAACTCAGAACAAACAGATGGTTAGCAGTGTGTATTCGCTGAGCTCCTTACAGTGTTCACATGCAGATTTCTTTCTACAACACAAGGTACAGATATGTTTTTCACAATGTAGATTATGAAAGGCCTCGTCTTTCTCTGTGATGGTTACTTGTAATTATCAACTTGATATAACCTAGCATCCTCTGAGAAATCTGGCAAGTGAGTCTCATAAAAGATTGATTACATAGGATTGGTCTATAGGGGTAGGTCTGTGGAGTATTGTGTTGATTCTTTTCATTGCTATATAAAAAAGTGTCCATTGTGGGCAGCATCATTCCCTTGGTTTGGGTCCTGGACTATGTAAATGTAGAGATAGGGCTAAGCATAAGTAAGCATTTATGTGATCATTACTCTGTCTTCCTGACTGTGGACAGAATGTCACTAGGACTTCAAGCTCCTGCTTCTGGGACCTCCCTGCCGTAATGGACTAAAGCCTTAGTGGTGCTGGAGTTTTGCTGAGCCTCATCATGCATTCAAGACTCAATAAAAGATTCTAACATAAATGTTCACCTAACTCTGAGGCACAAGCAATCCCAATCTCTCTTAACATACACACATACACACACACACTCACACCACCACCACCAAAGGAGGAATTTCAGTAGAGAGAACATGCTCACGGCTTATTCCTAAGTGTTGGAGCTGTGGTGCCCACTGTGCATGGGAGAAAAAGTAGAGGCAGAGCCCACTGGTGCTTTGAGCCAGACATAAAGGAGTCCTGTCTGTGCTAATGTCTCTGCTGGTTTTACAAGCATCATTCCCTATCGTGCTCTGCTAATAGAAATAAAAAGAGGAACACATTACCTGTCTTTTCCAGTCTGTCTGGCTTGCTTTCACCTGGCAAGATTTCATTTCCAGGAGCTCCGTGATGAAATTCTAGCTTTGTATTGTTTTCTCCCCCATTTTTGGCTCCTTTGAAACAAAGTGGCATTATTGAATGCTCCCCCAGGCACCTGTGTGTGAACACATATGCAACACACACACAGGGATATACAACTAGGCAGACACGATGCACACACACCACACTTGTCAGTCAGGAGTCAAAAGCAGGTATCTTATGCAGTTGTTATCACAGATTGTCAGTGTCTGGACTCTGACAATCCCACTAACAAGCTAGGTCCAGCCAACAGACTAATTAAAAGCACCATTAATTGTGACAAACAATAAGGGGAGATTTTTTTTAATATAATAGAGGTCAGAAGTGGGGGGTCCAATGACCCTTCAAGTCCATCTCAGGATTGTGATGTGAGGTTTAGATTTAGTAGAGGGTATGATTCCACTCATCATGGACCCCTCATTTTCGGTCTCTCCTGCAAGATGGTCTGTCAGATAGAACTGCCTGGCACCAAGGCCCAAGCTTTTCTTTCCCTGGCATAAGACACCTGGAGAAAGTCCATTGTTCCAATAGTCTGGTAGCCGAAGGGAGAAATGCACTTTGGAATAGCTTTCCTCCTGCCAGGATACTTATAGTATCAGACACAGACAGCATTGACCTACTGACCTCTGGCCACAGACCCACTCCTCACAAGGGCACTCTTTTCTATTTAATGTTAAGGATATGGCTGAAGTTCACAGTAATAGCTGGGGCATGTAGCGAGTCCACAGGAGCAATGTGGGGCTCTGCAACAGACAGCATCATAAATATGAAATGTACCCCCAGATGGTGATGCTATTTGGGGAAGTTCTGGAAACTTTAGGAAGTGAGACCTAGTTAGAAGATGTAGGTCACTGGGGGCAGGGAGTTGAGCCTAAGATCCTAGTGAGTATGTTATGCCCGGCCCCTTTGTGTCTCGCATTCTGCTTCCCCATTAGCCAAGAAGTAAAGAACTCTCCTCTGTCACACACACCTAACGCCACCATGGTTTTCCTCCCCAAATACATGAGTTCAAGTGATCATAGATTGAACTCTGTGACATGATGAACCAAAATAAATTCTATATCCCCTGAAGTCTTTTGATCTTGGGGATGACAAAATTTACTAATATGGAAGATATACTAGGTACTTTTCTTATTACTGTGACAAAGTATCTGATAAAAAGAAACAGCTTGATGATGGAAGAGTTTATTTCTGGTCACATTTTGATGGTACAGTCCATCTGATAGGGAAGGGATTATGGCAGGTGTGTGTACATTGCATGTACAATTAGAAGAGAGAGAGAGAGAGAGAGAGAGAGAGAGAGAGAGAGAGAGAGAGAGAGAGAGAGAGCGCGCGAGAGGGCGAGCTCGTGCCCAGTTCACTTTCTCTTTTTCAGAATAGGATACCAACCCATGGAATTATGCCACTAACTGTTTATAGTTATTCCCATTTTCAATTAGCCTGATCTAGAAACATCCTCAAGACAAGCCCAGAGATGATTCCAGATACTGTCAGAGTGACAATATTAACCTTCACAGAGGGGAAATACCCTATTTGGTGCTATCAGCACCCTCAAAGGATGTTCAATGAAGTGAGAATGATATGATGTTGGAGATGATTCTATGGGAAGGAGTAGTCCAGAGGAAGAGAGGTTCAATGACCACTATCTATCCACAACTCCATCTATAAGCCCCATCATTATCTTACATTATCTTCTGTTCTATGGACTCTTCTGTCACCAAGTAAAAAATATCACTAACAAGACTGGAGGGAGACTACACTTATCCCACTGTCCTAGTTAGCTTTAACTATCAACTTGACACAGTCTGGAATCATTTGAAAGTCTCAACAGAAGAATTGCCTAGATCCGATTGACCGTGGGAATGTCTGTGGGAGGATAGTCTTGATTTCTAGTTGATGTAGGTGGGCTCAGTCCACTGTGGGTGACACCATTCCCTGGGCAGTAGTCCTGAGCTGCATTTCAAAAAACAAACAAGCTAGATAAGCATCAACCTGAGAGTGAGTCAGCAACCAGCATTCTTTCTTGGCTTCTACTTCAAGTTCCTGCCCTGACTTCTTTCAGGGATGGATTGTGACCTGAAGATGTTGACACATTAACCCTTTTCTCCCCCCTGTTGCATTTGATCAAAGTGTTTGATCACAGTAACAGAAAGAAAACTGGAAAACCCACTTTTCAGTTAGCATCTGGTCTAACTGTCTTAAAACACTCCAAGGGATCTGCCTGTGCATCCTGCCATCTCCAGAGTCTGGAGTCAAGCTGCCCGAAGCTCTGGTATTCTTCAGTGCTCTGTGCCATGATCGAGTTTTTTCAGGATATGTGGGACTGAGTAGGAAAACTTGAGGGATTTGGATATGTTGTGCTGATGGCAAAGGACTAAAAATGTAGATGAAGAATTTGGATTTGGTTGAAAATGTGTTTTTATTCCATCCATGGAAGGAAAAGAGGGTAGATTAATAAGGTGTGTAAGAGAATACCGCTTCCTGTTCTCTCAGTCTTTAACGACATTCATGGATCCACAGAAGGGAGGGCCAGCAGGAACTGCAGGGGCCTCATAGGCAACCCAGCTCATTTTACACAGGAGCAAATTGAGACCTCTGCTTTTGGCTGCCGACATAATTAGCTACTAAACCTGGCTGGGAGCCTGGAGTCGTTGCTCACAAGCTGGACTTTCTCTCTGCTGGATCCACATGTGTTTGCAGAAAGCATTCCTCATGATGAGCTAGTATTAGTAACGATTTTAAACAATTACTATTAATGCATGATTCTTTTTTAAGATTTATATTTAAGAATATTTATACCTGTATGTCTATGGGTAAGTATGTACACATAAGTACAGGTGCCCAGAGGCCAGGGGATGTTAGATGTTCTGGAGCTAGTTATATATAGGTTGTTGTTAAACATCCAGTCTCAGTGTAGGACTTGAATTGAGTCCTCGGCAAGATCAGCAAGCACTCTTAACTGTGGAACCACCTCTCCAGCCCCATAGTTCTTTTTTTATTTTTAATTTAATTCTGTTTAGTTAATGTGTATGGTGTTTTGATTGTATGTATATCTATGCACCACTTATATGCCTGATGCCCTACAGAGGCTAAAAGAAGGTATCAAATTCGTTGGAACTGGAATTACAAACAGTTGTGAGCTGCTATGGAGAGCAAACAGTATGGAGAACCCAGGTCCTCCACAGGAACAGCTACTGAGCCATCTCTCTAGCTTTTCAGTTCTATAATATTTAATCTATTGGGATTAGTACATTTGCAATGCTCTGCTAGCTCTCTATCTAGTGCCCCCTACAGTATGAGTGGGGAACACATAGAGATGAATGAAGTCGGTGATGGGACAGTTGAGAGAAGACATAATTTCTTTCTTTACTTTTTGCACGTGCATGTTGCACACACACTGGTGTGCATGCGTGTGTGTATATACAGAGGGCAGAGAATTTTGGTGGGTGTCCTGTTCTGTCACTTTCTCCTTGTTCTTCAGAGACAGGGTCTCTTACCTTGCAGCTAGGCTGGTAGTCAGCAAGCCTCCCCCATTCTCCTATTTTTGCACCATACATCTGGGGCATGCTGGATGTCATGTGAAAGGGGTAAATGGCTTACTGAATAGTTAGCAGGTTTTGAGACAGGCATGGCTATGGCCAGCAAAGACATTTTTTCTGGCATCTATGTAAGCTGCTTGGTTTTAACTATCAACCTTACACAGTAGAATCTTCTATACAGTAGAATTGTTTGGAAAGAATCTTGGGGAGGATTCATCTAGATTAAGTTGGCCGGTGGGGGATTGTTAATTGATTTTTAATTGATGTGGAAAGACACAGCCTGTTGTGGGTGGCACCATTTCATGGGCTGGACTCTGAGCTATATATGATTGAAGAAAATCAGCTAAGCATAGCTAGCAAGCAGATAGTATGGGGTGCATTTGTTTTCCTATGCTCTTGATCATGGATAAGTTCAACTGCCAGAGGCCTACCTGGATTTCACTGCAATGACAAACTTTGACCTAGAGCCATGACCCCAAACAAATCCTCCCCTCCCTCATGTTGCCTTTGCTCGGAGTGTTTTGTGACAGCAACAGAAGTGAAATTAGAAGTGACCTCAAAGGATGAATGTGTCTTTGTCAAGGAAGGAAGAAAGGGAATTGTTTGAAGAAGAATCTCAGGATGCAAGAGTCTAATCACCCAGGAAACAGCCCTATAGGATGCCAAGTCCAAATCCCCTAGAATTCCAAATGCTTCCTTTGACAGAATTCTTTGGTGTGATGGTGTTAAGGCTCTTGAAATGTGAGATAGTCTTGGATGATCTGGGTGGTCCCCAAATCCAATGCAAACATCCAGATAAGAGGGAGGTTGGTTGGTGGGGATATAAATTGTTGCAGGCACTGTGGAAATCCATATGGAGGGTGCTTCACAACTGAAAGACAACAGCTAGGAAGATATCTCAGTGGTTCAGGACACATACAGTTCTTCCAGAAGACCTAACTCTGATTCTCAGTACCCACATTAGGTAACTCACAGCTGCTGCCATTGCAAATCAAGATGATCAGGCACTCTTCCTGGCCAACTATGGCACTTGCACGTATTCCTACCACCCCACATATTCATAGCTTATTATCTAGCATAATTACTCCTGGGAATTTGCCCAAAGGAATGAAAACCTAAGTCTTTATACCACAGTTAAAAACTGTACCCTTGTAACTACTGTTGCATTAGTCACAATAGTTTGAATAGTGACCCAGTCTCTATGTACTTCTCCAAACGATAAAGGAAATGCACATATACACAATAGAGTGTTATGGTGCCTTAATGAAGAATTGTGTATTTGGAGGAAGCATAAGGTTAAATTCAGTGGAATAAGCAAGACAGAGACAAATAGTCACGGACTTGGGTGATCATGTCTGTGCGGCTGAACTATTACTCTACAGCCTCGCTATGCTGGATTTATTGGAGCAATTCCAAGCTGCTGCAGATCCAGTGTTCTTTTGATACATCGGATGGACCTCTTTTCTTTTAACACTGATATCAAATTTCTCACGCCTTGCAAGGGGGGCACATAACGGGAAACTTTCACAACACTCATCCTAGGGCTGCCAGCTTTGTGTGGGCCCCAGGGCGGGGGGGGGGTTGGGGAGAGTAGGTATAACCCAGAATAAAGAGAGGGAGACTTCCTGCCATGTGAAAAGAGCTTTAGCGATAACACAGGCCAAGTCCTTTTCCAGGCCAGGGAGAAAGTGATTAAAGTTCTTTCAAACCTCTGTGGCATTCGTATTGAGCTGTGGCCGTGTCTAGTCATAAAATAACTGCAGGTTAGAGGGATGGAACCGAAACAGTGGGGTTCTCACCTCCTGTCCTCCGAGGTTATTAAACACTGCATGTCGCCAACAGCAGCAGGGGGGCTCACACACTTCTCTCGCCCACCCTGTCATTTCTGCAAAACTCACACAGCCGCTCCCTTGATCGGGCATTTTCTGCTGGGATCCCCACCTGACTGTGCCTACTGTAGTGTATACAGACATCTAGGGCCAGCCATCTGCCTTTCTCTTTTATTTCTCTCTCCTTCCTGTTTTTTTTTTTTTTTTCTGGCTCTTTCTTTCTTCCCATATCTTTTTATGTTTTATTTTGTAAGTATTTATATGGGGGGGCAGTGTACACACTTACAGGTCAGAGATTGACTTTGGGTTCTTTCTCAATATTTCTCTACTTTATCTATTATTTTGAGGTAGAGTTATATGTAACTCAATCTGGCCTCTATCTTGCTATGTAGGATATCCTTGAACATTGAATCCTCCTGCCTCCACCCTTCCTTCTGAGGGTGGGAATTACTACTGGGTATCACTACACCCAGTTTATGCAGTGCTGGGGATGGAGCCCCATCGCTCCATGCATGTTAGGCCAGCACTCTATCAACTGAGCCCCATTGCTATGCTCTTTCTTTCATAAATTGTTTTTATTATGCGTCTAGTCACAGCAACAAGAAAAACAGCAAGCCTCCTACTGGTCCAGTGAGATGATACCTGTTAGTCACCCATGCTTTGAGTGCAATGACGCAGCCATGTGACTGGTGGATTTTCTCTGCTTTTTTTTTCCTTGCAGAAATCCGAGAAGCCTTTCGTGTTCTGGACAGAGATGGGAATGGCTTCATCTCCAAGCAGGAGCTGGGTATGGCCATGCGCTCTTTGGGATACATGCCAAGTGAAGTGGAGCTGGCTATCATTATGCAACGTCTGGACATGGATGGTGAGACCCGCTCAGTACTGCCAAGCTGCGCCTCCCACCTCATCCCCTGGGCTTGGGATGTATACAGTCTCCCACTCAAGTCCCAGTTCAGTTTCCATGTTAGGAATAGGAACTTGAACTTGATCTGGGTTTGTTCAACAGGACCGCATGAGCTGGGATGGTTTGGGGACAGTTACAGGAATGGATGAAACTGATTTGGTTGGTAGAACACTTAGGCTTCTATTTCCTTTCCCTCCCAGTTAATTTTATTTATTTTTCCCATTTTTCAAGGGTGGGCAGCTCAGTGGGTAAGAACATATGCTCGCTCTTCCACTAAGACTCTGTGTTCAGCACCCATGTTGGATGGCTCACCCCTGCTCCAGGAGGACCCGACATCTTCTGTCTCTGTCAGAAGCTTCTCTCTCTCTCTCTCTCTCTCTCTCTCTCTCTCTCTCTCTCTCACACACACACACACACACACACACACACACACACAGAGAAACTTAAAAATAATGTAAACCTTACCTTTCCATTTTCATGTATGTGGTGTGCATGTATGTGTGTATATGTTTGCATGTGTGTGGAGGCTTCAGGATGATGTTTGAAATCATCTTTGATCACTCCTACCTTGATCACAGAGGCAGGGTTTCTGAATCAAACTCAAAGGTCTTAATAATACCTTGTCTAAATAAACACATGCTGTGGGAATCCCATCTTTACCTGTTGAGTCTAGAATTACAGGCCACAACACCCATACATCCTTTATGTGGGTCCTAGGGATTCAAACTCTGGTGCTCATGCTTGGGTGGCAAGCACTTAACCGACTGATCACCTCTCTGGCTCCTACCTCCTGTTTTAAATGCAGATTGTATGTGTCTGTACATGTGTACATGTGGGTTTGCACATGTGAGTATGTGAGCACATTTGAGCGAGCACACATAGAGGTCAGAGGTCAATCTTGAGTGTGATTTTTTAGACACCACCCATCTTAATTTTTGAGACAGGGTCTTTCATTAGGACTTAGGATTAATGACTGGGGACCATTCTCCATAGGAATGTTCCTATCTCCAGTCAAGTACTTTCTTCAGACTGAGCTGTTCTCTCAGTCCCCATAACATGGCTGCCCCCTTGGAGCATAGCTCCCACCACAACTTGTAGGCAACAAAGCTGGTAGGAGATTCTCCTTTCTCCAGCAGTTGTTACTGTTTGGATTGGAGGAAGTGTCTTTGTAAATCTTGTTGAATTTCAGGAACTTCCTGAAACTTGTAAGTTTCACTTAATTCCTGGGTCTTAAGAATCTCCTTCCAGATAGGAGTGCTTCGCTTAGGAAGAAATGGCTACAGAACAGCACAGTAAGCCAGATAAAAAGATAACTGTCACAGCCAGGTCTGTCTGTTGGTACAGGTCTGTCATCCTGGCTCTTTGGAGGTTGAGGAAAGGTGACTACGGAGTCCTGTTTGTTTTGTGGAATAGCAAGCTGTCCAGGCGTGGTGCTTTGAATGATCCCCTTTAGTTCACGTATTTGAATAGTTGGTCCCCAGAAGGTGGTGATGTTTGGGGAGGTTATAGTACCTTTAGGAGGTGAAGCCTTGATCAAAGAATTACATCGCTGGGGATCTGCTTTGAAAGCTTACAGCCTCTGTCCATTTCCAGTTCATTCTGCTTCCTGTTTGTGGTTCAAGACATGATCAGCCAGCTTCCTGCTCCTGTACCACTATGTCTGTCTACTGCCATGTCTTCCCACAGTGATGAGCAAGTTCTTTAAAGGATCACTTTTGTTCACAGTGTTTCATCACAGCAAAGAACAAGTTACTAATACACCTGCCTTCCCGTTCTTGCTCTGAATTCTCACCCAACTTTCCTCAGTGACAAATTGTGACCTGATAGTGTAAGATGAAACAAACTGTTCCCTCTCCAGAACTGCTCTTGATTAGAGTGGTTTGTTTTTGTTTTTAATCACAGCAACATAAAGGAAACCAGAACAATCCAGTAGGGGACTGCTCACATGGTCTATATGCCAGTTTTAAGCTTGGCTTTCTCCTGTTACCCTGCTTGATGCCTTAGGAAGACAGTGACAATGGAGACCATATGGTGAAGGAAGGTGCAGCTGTGGATAGTGATTTTGTTATTCAGCACAGAGCTGCTGTATCGGGGGCATGCATTGTCTAAACAGTCTGTGATGGATGGTGACTCACTGGGTCTCTGCAGGCCTGATGCTATGAGGCTATCTATTGTAGCAATAGTTCTGAAATGATGGGGCAAAAAGCCTGCAGTAAAACCTCTCTTCCATTTGCTCCTATCCTCTTTTCAGAGGGGCACAGAAGGACAGTTTCCAACTTAATAACTTTTTATTTTGTTTTAATTTGTTTTTTTTTCTTTTTTTTTATGAAGATAGGGTCTTATAACATTGTATCCCTGGCTGGCCTCAAGTTCATGGTGATCTGTTACACCTCAGCCTCTGGGCTGAGGTGGGATACAGATTCCACACCAACAAATTTGCCCTAATAAAAAGTTAATGGACATCACCGTTTATAGATCTAAGAAAATGTTTCTGTTTTTTTAGTTTCAAAATTCTTGGGCTACATGCCCTGCGGGGAAACACCTCTCTCAGCCTTTATACTTGGGAGAGAGACTCAGTCCTACCTCAACTAGATATGCCAGAGCAAATTGACTTATCTTGAGATTCCTTGCCTTTTCTAGGGAGTAAATGGAGGGTTAGGGTTGGGGGGAGGGGGAGGCTAAGGGAAGACTGGGAGAAGGGGCAGGAAGGGGGGGAGCCAGTGGTGGGTATGGGAAGTTGTTTTTTAAAATAAAAAATGCTTTTTGCAGAAAATAAAAATATCTCCCTTTAAAACATTAAAAAGAATTCTCAGGCTGGAGAGATAATGGCTCATCCTTTGCTGTTCCTGTAGAGTACCTGAGTTTGCTCCCCAACACCTACCTGTAACTCATGTGCACTTATCTCCATACAGACACAAACACATAATTAAATCTTTAAAAATAATTTATAAGGGGTCTTTATTGACAAAATTTGCTATGAGCACCAGATAATCTTGAATTCAGGGCAATTTGACTGCCCCTGCTTCTTAAAGGCTAGAATTGTAGGGATAGAGTAACATACTCTGCCTTGGTAAACGTTTTAGCCAATGCCTCTGTTTATGAAGTTATGTTTTTATTTGTGTGTGTGTGTGTGTGTGTGTGTGTGTGTGTGTGTGTGTGTGTGAGAGAGAGAGAGAGAGAGAGAGAGAGAGAGAGAGAGAGAGAGAGAGAGAGAGAGACTTATTGAGATGACTAAATGCCTGATGAAAACAACTAAAAGAATGAAGAATTTATTTTGTTTCTGACTTACAGTCCATGCTGGTGGGGAAGGCCTGGTGAATAAAAATGAGAGGCATCTGGTCCCATGACATCCTCAGTCAGGAAGCAGAGAGAGATGAATGCTGGTGCTTGGCTCACCTCCTCCTCTTTCAGCCCAGGACCCCAGCCTGTGGGATGGTGCCACCTACATTTAGGATATGTCTTCCTGCCTCAGTTAACCAAATCTAGACTTTCCCTCTTAGACACTCAGTAATGTGTCTTCTAGATGACTCTAGATCCTATGACATTGACATCCAAGGCTAGTCATCACAGATAAGCAGACAGTGCCACACTGATTGCTATATTCCAACCCATGGAACATTTTTGTGACCTTGAAGATTCTGTTTGATTGCATAGAACCCTGTGTGGGGACATTCTTCCAGAAGCTCAGGAAGACATAGGCATTTGCTCCATTTGCTGTATAAGGGATTCTTGATTCCTACCGGTTAATTTGCAATTTGCCACTATCCTATGAATTCTGCTGGCAGACCAGTTGAAGCAAATATTTAGAGAGTCTCTACCAGTTTGTTGAACCAGACACTTATTTAACCAGTTATTTCACAGAGACCAGCTAGGTAAAAATGCTTTGATTTGATTTAATTTAATTAAATTTTGGGCTGTGCTATTTTTGGAATCAGTCTTCCTCTGAACCTCAAGCTATCCCAGAACTTACTCTGTAGTCCAGGCTCTTCTAGAACTTCCAATCCTGCATCATCATCCTCCCAAATGTATATACCATCACGCTAAGCTTACACTGATTTACTTTTAAAGGTTTGTTTCATTTTTATTTATGTGTGGATATGTGTGTGCTGGTACCCATGAAGTCAAGAGGGTGTGTCCAATCCCCTAGAGGTAGAGTCCCAGGTGGGTGTGAACCACCATGTGGGTGATGGAAACTGAACCCAGGTCCTCTGCAGGAGCTACAAATGCTCTTAACCCCCTAGTCATCTCTTTAGCCCCTTATTTATTTTATTATTACTTTAATAGAGCATCTTATTTATTTTTTGACAGTGTCATACATACAGGCAATACATTGTGATCACACACATACTCCACCTTCTCCCTCCCATCCTTCCCAGATATCCTCTAACATGTCCCTCTCCTTGTCCCCCCAAATAGCCTCTTATACCCAAATACCATCCTCCTCCCTTTGTGTGTCCTCTTTTTTTTCTTCCCCCGAGTCCAATCAGAGCTGACTGTAGGATTGTTGGCCTATGTTGTTAGCTAAATTTTGAGCAAGCAACTACGTTCATGTATTTTTTTTAAAGGCACAAGCTTCCTTAAAAATTCATTTTTTTTTCTGGGAAAAATATACTGCTAACTATATGAACATAATGGCTAAATGTAAAAAGAGTAAAGATTTTTAAAAAATGCCCATTTGGAGTGGGAATTGGGTGTCTTTAGGCATTTTATTACTAAGGCTGGGACAGGAAATTTCTGGGCTGCCAAGTTCTGGAGATGGATGGATTGACTGTTCTCTTAATGAGGCCCTTTGAGCCAATCTGCTTTTAAGAAATTAGAACGCAGTTTTATATTCTCCCCTCCTCACTTCTGGACCTGAGTATCTGCAATAGCAATTTGGTCTCTGGTTGACTCTAACTAACTTCCTCTTTGAGGTGGAGCATGTGGAATGGCAGATATTTTTGTGGGGGTGATGCCAAAGGGATTGTAAAAAAATAAGTAAAATAAACTAGAAAGGGCCGTGGAGATAGTTACGTCATCAATGCGCTTTCCTAAAATACAGTGACATTTGTGTTTGCAGGATAAACACTAATTGGTCCTGATTTATTAATTGCTCACAGTTTAGTTAAAAATTGTAACTTTAAAAGGGACCCAGATGAAAGATAAGTAGGAAAAAATGGTTATCAGGCAAGCATGAGCACCCAAGAACCCTTTAAAAATGAAATGAAACAAAACCAGATATAGGGGTGCACAATTGTAATCTCAGTACTGGGGACACAAGACAGGTGGCTCCCTGGGGCTCACTGGCCTATCAACCTGGCTTGCTTGGATTTGTCCAGCAAGAGATCCTGTTTCAGAAAGAAAGAAATGATAAAATGAATGGTATTTGAGGTTGTCCTCTGGACATGGATGGACACACACACACACACACACACACACACACACACACACAAAGACAAAAGTAAGTATTTGGAGAAGGCCTAGGTTTCATAGTGTAAGATGACCACATCTCTCCAGCTCTAGACTCTGGTATCTGAGACAGCAGGAAATGTGGACATGATTACAAACAGATCTGCACCCCCACATTTACCATCTCTTTTTGGGGTGCCTACTGATTTGCCCCACAATGAGGTCATGCCTTCAGCACAAGGCCTTGCTGGAACTGACTGAGCCAGTCTGTGCATGGCAGATCCTCACATATGGTTTTCATCAGGGGCTCTCAGGCAGCAGGGTGCCTTGCTGGCTGCCTTCAAACAGTAGCTTCTTTGGATAGGGAACCTTGTTGGATATTTTCCACACAGGCTCAGCCAGACAGTCCCAGAGGGTGGAATGGAAGACCGACAGGAGGGTCTGGAATTACTCTCTGGGTCTGTAGCCAGTTGGCTGCCAGTACTGAGACTGACTTGTGTGTGTGTACACGTGTGCATGTGTGTTGTATGTTCTAAACTATTATTCATAATTAAAAACTCAAAAGCTTCTGTGCATTGCCTGGGGCTTTCTTTGGCTTTTTACTGAAAACATTCTTTCTTGGACCTTGAACTGAACTATTCGTTTTCACCTTGTGATGGATTATTTTGATTGTCAAGTTAATTGCATTAAAAAATTGCCTGGGGGGGGGAATGTATGCGGTGGTGGCTCAGGCAGTAAAGTATTTGCTTCACAAGCATGGGGACATTGGTCTGATCCTCAGAGGCCACATTAAAAAGCCAGACATGGTAAAATACAATTGTAATATCAATACTGTAGAGGCAGAGACAGGTAGATTCCTAGGGCCCCTTAGCCAACTAGCCTAGTCAGATTGACAAGTTGAAGTAACAGTGAGAGGCCCTGTCTCAAAACAGAGGGACAAATGGACACATGTCCTCCCAACAACAAAAAGGCAGCTAATGTATACACAAATGCACCTGTTTTATTTCATTTTGTAATGTAACCCTCTCTCTTCTAAATGGTCCTTATCCTCCTGTTAGAGAACAAATGAGAATTTGTTCTCACCTTTCAAATGAGAATTTAGAGTGATGTGTGTATGTGTGTTAGTTACATACATGTGTGTATGTGAGTGCCTGTGTCCATGTGTATGCATGTGGAAGCCAGAACAAGATGCTGGGTGTCTTCTTCTGCTACTATCCACCTTATTGCCTTGAGACAATCTTTCACCAAATTGGAAACGTACTGTTTCGGCTAGGCTGGCTGGCCAATGAGCTCTTGGGATCTGTCTGTCTCTACCTCCCAATGCTAGGGTTAAAGTCATACACAGCTATGCCTTATTTTCTATGTGGATTCTGGAGAGTCAAATCCGGGTCCTCATGCTTGCACATCAACCACACATATCCACTGAGTCATCTCTCTCCAGCTCTATCTCCTCTTTGAGCCAAGCAGAGGATTTATCTCCCTCCTTCCTGACTTACATATGGTCCCTCTATATTCTAAATTCCGTGGCATTCTCACATCATAATAGGAATCTGAGAATGTATTTTGTCTCTTGATGTGTTCGGAGGTTTTGTTTATTTATGTGTAATTCTGTTTAACTTCACCATGGCCTGAGTGGTGAATTTCATTCAGTTCTATTCAATTTAAAACCATTTATTTGATGTTCATTATGCATGAACTTGCTTGTTTTTATGGTGGGTAAGTTCATTTTGGAGTCAATTTTGAGGCAAACCACTAAGATCATAAGAAACAGAACCATGGTTGGGTCACAGAAAAAGTAGCTGTGTAACTCACAGAGGGATTCTGTTAGAGTTAGTCTCAGGTGTCAGTTTTATGCTCCCAGAAGAGGGAAATCTCAACAGAGGAATTGCCTCCATCACATTGGCCTCTGGGCCTGACTGTGAGGCATTGTCTTAATTACTAACTGATATAGGAGGGCCCAACCTGTCCCTGCATGTGTGGGTCTGGGATGCATAAAGAAGGTAGCTGAGCAAGCCAGTAAGCAGTGTTCCCCCATGGTCTCTGCATCAGTTCCTGCCTCTGAGTTCCTGCCTTGAGTTCCTGCCCTGATTTTCTTTGGAAGATGACATAAACATGCTTCTCACCAAGTTAGTTTTGATCAGTGTTTTATTACAGCAACATAGAAGCAAACTAGGACACTTATTTCTTCATTAAAAGTATTCATTATTCCCATGTGTGGTAGTATATACTAGTAATTCCATCACTTGGGATGCTGAAACAGGTAGATTGTAAGTCTGAATCCAACCTAAGAGAATACTCATGTGCATACAAATGTGTGCATATACATGAACAATTTGGTAGGTTTTAAAAACTGATTTATTCATTTTTAAAGATTTTTCTACTTTTTTGTTTTTGTTTTGTTTTTAGAGAGGGTCTTATTATGCAGCCCTGGAACTTGCTATGTAGACCAGACAGGCCTTGAATTTAGAGATTTGCCTGCCTCTGCCCCCTGAATGCACTAAGATTAAAGACATGTGCCACTACATCTGGCATAAAGATTTATCTTTAATGATAAAAGCGTGAGTATATGCATGTGTATGCGAGTACAATAGTGCCCATAGAGGTGAGAAGAGGATGTCAGATATCTGAAAGCTGAAGTTACAGGTGGTTGTGAGCCACACCACATTGGTGCTAGGAACTGAATTCAGGGTCCTCTGCAAGAGCACTATGTGCTCTTAATTCCTTCAGTCACTGAACACTTAATTATTTCAAGTCAGTTCGTGAATATTTTGTTTACTAATGTCTGTTTCAAATTATCTTCAGGAGCATATCGTCTTCCTAAAGTTTTCTTGCCACTGAACCTAACTAAATATCAAAGAAGAAGCAATTTAGAAAGAAAATTATTTTAGCTCAGTTTTTTTGGTGGAAGAGATGAGGACAGTCATATTGGGGCTTTGGGGCACAGATTGTTGCATTTCCACAGACGAGACAGGAAAGTGTGTTTGCAAGCTATGAAACAGATAGTTCATTTCTACTTCTTCCAGGGATAATCCATCTTTCAAAGGTCACAACCTTTCCCAAACAACACTACTAACTGAGGACCAAGTGTTCAAAATATAAATCTATGGCGCACATTTCATATTGAATTCATAACAACTAGTAGGAAAACGGAGTATAAAAGCTGAAGGTTGTGGGTTGCTCAGTCTTTATGAGGGCAGAATATTGTTGACCTTCTTGGGATGTGTAATGGTAATGTATATTCTTGACCTTCATAGTCCCATAATCTAAAGCAATGATTCCTTTGCCACCATGTCCAAAAAGCTCTGCTATCTCAATCTTTTTCTTGCTGTGAATGCTAGCATTATTTTAGTTTATGTATTTGAATGTTTAGGCTTTATTGAGTCTTCGAGCATTTCACACATGTATACAATTAAATGTGATCATATCTACCATCCATTATCCCTTCCAGCTCCCCTAGATTTCCCCTCAAGTCCACCCTCCCAACTTCATCTTTTTTACTTTTAAAAATAACCCAGGAAGTCTAGTTTCTGCTGCATGTGTGTGCATGGGTGAGGAGCCATCCATTGGAGCATTGGTAGCCTACCAGTAGCCATACTCTCAAAAAAAAGGAATGACTTATCTTCTCCACAACTGTTATTTGACAATAGCTCCTTAGTGAAGGATGTAGCTTTAAGAACTCCTATCCTCTCTTAGATTATTTTTTCTCGAGACAAGGTCTCACTATGTAGTTCTGGCTGTCCTGAAATTCACTATATAGATCAGGCTGGCTTTAATCTCAAAGAGGTCTGCATGTGTCTGCACCAAGTTCTGGGATTAAAGATGTATACTACTCTGCCCAGAGCTTTCTTAGAAGTTTTAGTAGGCTTGATCTTGTATAATGAACTATAGCTATTGTACACTCGTGAGTGGACTAACATGCCACGTCCAGAAGATAGCATTTCATGACACTCCTACCCATCTTCTGTCTTTTACATTCTTTCTGCCTTCTGTTCCTTGATGTTCCCTGAGCTTTGGTGATAGGTTAATAACCAAGTGGGACATATGGTCACCTTTTCTCAGCCTGATATCTCAGTCTTAATGACAATTAGCCAGGTTGAGTTTAAACAGAGCTGTGTGACTCCCTGTCAACTACTCACATCAACAAAATTCCTGGTATGTGCACCTATTTAGTGAGAAACTGTCTCTAACATTATGCTCCGCCATTCTTGCTTTAACATCCTGGAATCCACATGGATACTCATCCTGGAAGTTTAGACTGATATGTGTCAGCAGTACCCTACAACTTCTTCCTGGGAATATGTCCTCCAGGGATATGAGGACACTAGTCTAGCCATGAATAGTCAAACTTGTTTGTAGGCAATAGGAATAGTCACCCTCTTACAAAGCAATTGCATAAGCCGGTGGTGCCATAACATCGTCCTGCTCCTCAATTCAAGACACCTGTCTGACCAAGCATTACAGAGATTAAGGGTTTTAATTACACGAATCTGAATCCTTCCCTCTTTCACTTCTTCCTTTTCCCCCTCCTCCTTTTCTTCCTTCTTGCAGTGCTGGGGGTTTAAGTAGGATTTTGCACTTTCTCTTGGAAAGCCTCTCCCACTGAGCTGCACTCCCAGCCTCTTTTTGGTACCCTTACTCAGAGGACCAAAGTACCTTTCTTGCCTTCCTCTGGAAGGCCAGTGGCCTGGCATGCTAGTCTCTGGTTTGTTTGTTTTTTTCTTTGTCTTTTTCAGGTCTTTTTTTTTTTTTTTTTTTTCCGGTCATGGACATTCATGGTCACTTAATGAGGAACCAAGGGAAGAGGAACGGAATGCTGCTACTCTTTTCCAGGACAGTTTGGGAGTCTCTCAGGTGTTGCTTAGGTCCTGAACAATGACTGAACCAAAATTTGAGCTCATTGCTTATCATACACACATTGCAATTTTTTTTTCCCCTGAGGGACCTGTTCCTCATGTGTCCCATTCCTTTTGGTTTTGATTATTCTTAGAACAGATGCAGAGAAATCTACTTTATGTATATGCCACCCCCCCCCCCCCAGAAAAATGAAAGAATGACAGCTCCCCTTTCTATGAGCTGGAAAAACAACCACTTAAGGAATGTTTTAGGAAACACATACTTTTCTAATACCCCAGCCTTCAGCCCTCAGAGTCTCAGAAAGAGCAAAGCAGCCAGAATAACTGTCAAATGATGAATACATTCTTTGCTCATTTGCATACATATTCATTAGCTGGCATTGCCATGGCAACCGCACCTTGCAGAGACAGAGAACTTGGGGTTCAGCACAACATCATTTCGGAAAGTGTCTAGAAGCTTTGCCCTCCTCCACCAGAGCCTGTCAAGTGAGGGGTATTTTCGGAGGCAGGTGCCTTGCTTGCATTTCCTAATAGTCTGTGGCAATTACTAGATACTGATGGGTTGAGGAAAGTCATTGGATAAAAGCCCACAATGTGGTGGTGGCTTTCCTTCCCTGCCATCCTGTACCTATAACAAGATGGCCAGATACAAAAGCTCGTGGCATAGACACTTCCTCCTATTTAGAACATTCCCTCTAGAAGGGGAATAGGCATCTGTAGAACCCAGGAAACTCAAGAAGAGGCAACTATAAAAACTTAGGAAACCTCCTGAGAAGGCACAGGAATCTAATGGAACAGACTAAGAGCAGAAAGTTACCAGATTGATGGGGTCCCTCCTGTGATCCGTAAAACCAGCAGATGTAGTCTAAGAAGAGGATTTTCAGTGGACTTACCCACAAGTTGGGCAGAGAGCTCCAGGGATGCTAAAATTCTCATGGGCTCACTTAGCAAGACTTGGGTGAAATTCTTTAGAACCACTGTCAATGGTGCACTAGTTTGGGTAAATAGATGCTTCCTCAAAGCTCCTCACGAAAAGTTACGTGACGACAGTGAGTATGCAGTTTCTCCGTGTCCCTTTTCTCCTTAGACACATTTGTTTCTGTATGAGCCATCCAAATGAATGAATGCGCACCATCCAAATGAGTGAATCCACGCCATTCAAATGAATGAATGTGCACCATCCAAATGAATGAATGCTCACCATCCAAATGAATGAATGCACGCCATCCCTACAGACTTTCCCGATGGCGCTGGGGGACATAGAGTTTAAAGAAAGAGAGGGGACAGGAGAATACGCAGTTATATTCTCAAGTGTACCTGCCTATTTTACTTCTCTTGTTGCTGTGATACAATACCTGACAAAAGCAACTCATTGGACAAGGGATCTATGTTGGTTCACAGTTCCAGTCCATCAGTTCTAGGAAGTAGCAGCAGGATCTTAAAAGAGGAGCTGGTTACATTGCGTCTACAGTCAGGAATCACACACACACACACACACACACACACACACACACACACACACACATCTGCTAGTGCAAGCATAGGGGGCAGAGAGTGGGAAGAAATTCCTGTGATAATTACAGAGCTCTAATTTGAGATTATATAGAAAATTTGGAAGTTGATACCTTGTGGTCCTTTTGGCCTTACATAAGAAGTTTTGGATCAAAACAAAACACCCACCCCCCACCCCCCCTGCCAGGTTCTGCATCATAGAATCTGACGTAACATGCTGAAGAAATTCTCATTTCTTGTATTAATTACTTTTCCAGTAACTATGTCAAAATTACCTAATGAAAACAGCTTAAAAGAGGGCAGATTTATTTTATCTCAGTTTCAGAGTGAACCATAGCCATTTGGTCCATGGTTATTTGGGTCCATATTTCTAGGTTTGTTGTGAGGCAGATGATTATGGGAGAATATGACTTGATCTGTGACACAGAGCAAAGGACATGACCGAAAGGTGCCCTGTATAATACATTCCTAAGGACTCATCCCTAGTGACTTAGGTCCTATGTCAACTCTCCACCTCCCAAGGACTCATCCCTAGTGACTTAGGTCCTATGTCAACTCTCCACCTCCCAAGGACTCATCCCTAGTGACTTAGGTCCTGTGTCAACTCTCCACCTCCTAAGGACTCATCCCTAGTGACTTAGGTCCTATGTCAACTCTCCACCTCCCAAGGACTCATCCCTAGTGACTTAGGTCCTCCGTCAAATCTCCTCCTCCCAAAGAGAACTTTGCTGTCATAATTTACTTTTGCTACTGTAGTATAATACCCTGAGAAAAAGAAACAGGAGAAAGATTTATTTCATCTTACAATTCCAGGTTATAGACCATCATTGTGGGGAAAGTTAAGGCAGGAATTTAAAGCTGGTTATGACATACCCACCGTCAAGAGCAGAGAAAAATGGATGGGTGCATGCTCACTTGCTCATCTTGACTTTTCTAAACAGACATTTTAGGACCCCATCCAGGCATAGGAAATGGTGTTGCTCACAGTGGGATGGATCATCCCACCGATTAACAAGACTGTCTCCCACAGTCCATTGAGTCTAGACAATCCCTCATTGAGAGTCTCTTCCCAGGGTGATTCTAAGCTATGTCATGTGGACATTTAAAGGCAATCATGACACTATTCAAATAGCATCACCAGCTAGGGACCAAACATTCAGTATATGAGTCTGTGAAGGACAGTTCATATTCAAACCATCACATCCGAGAGAGAGAGAGAGAGAGAGAGAGAGAGAGAGAGAGAGAGAGAGAGAGAGAGAGAGAGAGAGAGAGAG
>PVIH01007654.1:15533-28630 GCA_004025045.1 Sigmodon hispidus | reverse complement strand
GAAACCATGCAGAGCCTTGTGGGCATGAGGTAATTGGACACGTTTTATGGCCCAGAACCTATTTTATGTTTTCTGCTCTGGACTCCTGAGGTAGCACCATAAAAGCGGGCTGTCATGTGAGACTTTGCCTGGGGAGTTACAACATTACCTGCTCTTTCCAGACAGAGAAGCCGTGACATCTTAAAGTGATAACTGCACCAAAGTCCAACATGGTGAGCCAGTAGGTTTTTCTTGGGCCTACTATTGGGAGTATGAGTGAAGAGTCACAGGAGAACAGTAACTCAAAAATAGCCACATCTCTACAAAGCCCACCCTAACACAGATGGCAGCTTATAAACGCTCCAATGCCAAACCTTTCTTTACAGTTTGCATTCAGTTGGACAGATCTCAAATAAGCCCTTTCAATGCTTTTGGTCATGACGTTTTATTAGAGTATTAGAAAACTAGGATAGCACTTCTCTGCAGCTGGGAGGAGCCTTACAGAATCTTCCAAGAGCTGGAGGTAGTGGCACACCTTTAATCTCAGCACTGGGGAGGCAGAGGCAGATCTCTGTGAGTTCAAGGCCAGTCTGGTCTACAAAGTGAACTCCAGGACAGCCAGGACTGTTACACTTAGAAAACCCTTTCTTGAAAAACCAGAAAAACCAAAACAGAAATACCTTCCAAGTTTAAGCTTTCCCAGACATGTGCAGTTAGTTTGACCTCCCAAGTCTCATGAGCTCTCTGTACTGTTTCTACAGGGAATGTTTCATTTCGGAGGAAACTGCAATCCATCCATGTCTGTAAGAGCTCTTCCCAGTTACAGAAAGGGAAGAGGTAATGCTGGGACGGCTGTTCTGAATTCTTCATGATGTTTCACCATGCCCTGTTTTTTGGCTTTTCTAAAGGTTGTGGTATCTGTCTGACAAAAGTGGTCCTGACAGAGAAGGCTGTCTTCCTCCAAGTGACAGAGTTTTCCCTAAAACGGAACACTGGTACAAAGCATAGGGTGGATCAGATCCAGGTAGAGCTGTCTGAAGATTGTCAAGTACCAGTGCTCTCCCTGGTTCTGTAGGTAGATATTGTGTTGATGGGAAAGGATTTTTTCCCCCAACAGTCACTTTTGTACATCCTAAGGCCATAATTGGGCTCCCTCTTTTGTTGCTGCTTTTGCATTTATTATATAATTTATATAATAGGTTATATTGTGATTTGAAAGTGAAATGTGCATGGTGGATTTGAAGATTAGCTCTCCTAGGCTCCTGTGTTTGAATACTTCCTCGTTAGTGAGCAGAATTAGGAGGTGTGGCTTTGCTGGAGCAGGTGTGCCCTTGTTGGCATTGGCACATCACTGAGGGTGGGCTTTAGGCTTTCAAAACTCCATGCTAGGTCCCGTTTTGCTTGCTGATCAGATGTGAGCTCTCAGCTAAATAGCAGACAAGTACCATGCTCGCCTGCCTGCCGCCATGCTCCCTACCATGATGACCAGAAACTAGCCCTCTGAAACTGTAAGTCCCCAATTAAATGGTTTTTCTTTGATTCCCTTAATCATGATGTCTCCTCACAGCAATAGAACACTGCCTAAGATAGTCCCCCATAGGCTTGTGTGTTTGAACACTTAGTTTCCCACAGATGCTGTTTGGGGAGGCTATGACATCTTTAAAAAGTGAAGTCTCTGGAGAGGAAGTGGGCCATAGGAGGAAAACAAAATTTTATAGGCATATGCTACTTTCTGCTCAGTCTCTGTTTCCTGACTATGGATGCAATATGGCCGACATACTCATATTTCCATGGCCATGCCTTCTCCATCCTAATAACTGTGTCCCTTTTTAAAACATAAGCCAAAATATCTGTGTGTACACACACACACACACACACACACACACACACACACGCATGCACGCACACGCGCACACACGCACTTAAGTTGTTTATCTGATCCCAGTGATGAGAGTGTATGTAGTGTAGCATGGCAGCTCACATCACAGGAAGTGAGCATCCACGAATGTGTATACTCATTGGCTTACCTCTCATTTTATCCCGCCCAGTCCTGTAGCCTAGGGGATGGTGCCACCCACCTGTATTCAGGCTGTGTCTTTCCCTCTCCAAGCATCTCTGAACAGTTCTCTAGGATACTCTCAAGAGTATGCTTTGCTAGTCTCTTAGGCACTTCTCAGTCAAATAAGGTTCAAAATAACCATCACACTTTTTCATGAGATATGAATCACTCAGAGGGGCCGGGCATGTGAGGATTGTGACAAAGATTGGGGTGATGTGGCCATAAACAGGTAGCATAGACATAGATAGAAGGAGCAAGGAATAACTTGATAGAACCTGGGGAGAAAATATGCTTAAATTAGAGTATTAGGTACTGATTTAAGATTTCTAGTCCCCAGAACTTTGGACGAATTCAAGTTTCAGCCATTTATTTGGCTTCAAATTTTCTAGTGTTCTTGTTTGTTACAGCTGAGTAATATTCCACATTGTAAATGTACCACATTTTCTTTATCTTTCAGTTGAGGAACATATAGGATGTTTCTAGGTATAGGTTGATACTATCAATAAAACTGTTAGGAACATAGCTGAGCAAATACCCTTGTGGTATGATTCAGCAACCTTTGGATACATACTCAAGAGTAGTATCACTGGGTCTTGGGGTAGATTGAGTTTCTCTTTTCTGAGAAACTGCCATGCTGACTTTCAAAGTGACTGTACAAGTTTGCATTCCTACCAGCAATGTGAGGTACTCCACACAGAGGAAGACAAACATGCTGTGTACTCACTCATAAGTGAATATTAGCTATAAAACAAAGGATAACTATGCTCCAACCCACAGGCCAAGAGAGCCTAGATAATGAGGTTTTATAGGACAATGCCTGGATCTCCCTGGGAGGGGAAATAGAAGAGATTTTGTAAGTGGACTGAGGGTGGGTGGGGAGTGGGAACATGAGTGATCAGGTTGGTGGGGGGACAGAGGGGGACAGTTCTGAGACCATTGGGAAAAGGGGAAATTTTGGGGTCAGGTACAAACCTGGAACAAGGGGGTCTCCCAGGGACCTACAAGGGATATCCAAGCTAAGACTCCTAGCAATAGCGGGTATGTAGCCTAAACCTGTTATCTCCCATGACCAGATTGGCACCTAGCCCAGCTGTCATCAGAGAGGCTTCATCCAGCAACTGATGGAGACAGATGCAGGCCCACAGCCAAACGTTATCCTGCAGAAGATGGGGATAAAGGATTGTAGGAGCCAGAGGGGTCAAAGACACCATAGGAAAATGCATAGAATCTATCGACTTGGGCTCATAGGGGCTCACAGAGACTGATCCAACAACCAGGGAGCCTGCGTGGGACTGACTAGGCACTCTGTATATATATTGTAGTTGTATAGCTTGATCCTCCCTGTAGGCCTCCTAACGGTAGGAACAGAGGCTGATTCTAACTCCTTTACTGGCTTTTGAGACCCTACTCCCCATATTGGGTCATATTGTTCAGCCTTAATACACGGGGTGGTGCTTAGTCTCAATGCAACGTGATATGTCATGTTGTGATGATACTCTTGGGAGATCTACCCTTTCCTAAACAGAAACAGAGGAGGAATAGATTGAGGGGTGGGAACAGAAGGGGAGGTGGGGGAGGGGCTAGGAGAAGAAGGGGGAGGGGAAACTGTGGCTGGGATGTAAAATTAATAAGATAATTAAAAAGAATCCAAATCGCTCTCAGTGTGTGTGTGTGTGTGTGTGCGTGCGCGTGCGTGTGTGTCTGTGTCTGTGTGATGTATTATGCATGTATGGGATGTATATGTACTTGTGCACACACGTATAGAGTCCTGAGGTCAACTTCAGTGTCTCTCCTTGATCATTCTCCACATCATTAATTATTTCATTAACCAGTTTTATTTTAAGTCATACTTTATTCATACCAATAAATTTACATATCAAATAATACGACAGTTGAATGACTTGATATAGCTTTAATCATATATATTATTTAAAATTGCCTTCTACAAGTGGGTCAGTGTGACAGCTGTGTTCAGTGACTGCTCATGACCAGTCCCTGGTTCACTGATGGCCAGCAGAAAGTTCAACTTCTACAATCATCACTCGAAGGAATAATACGTATTGGATTAGGGAGGGTGTGTGTTCAAACATGGTTCTTTCCATTTCAAAATCCAGAATGTTGAATTTACATATGGCGCATGGACCATGATGGGGTTGAAACTAAGAAAAAAGTAGCTTAGTATCCGAGTTCTTTTATGACTCTTGTGCCTTTTTTTATTTTTATTTATTTATCTATTTATTTATTTATTACCTGCACACACTCCCTTTTCATCATTTACTATTTCCCTTTCTTGGTCTTTTCTACCTTAAAAAATGTTTTTGAGTCAATGTCTTTCACTGAACCTGATGTTCATTCATCAGCGAGGCTAGCTGTCCAATCAGCTTCCATCCTGTTTGTACCTTCTTACTGCTGAGGTGGGCACACAGCTTTTCATGTGAGCCCTGGGGGTCCTCACTCAGGCCCTCATGCTACATACACAGCGGCACTCTCACACACTTGCCAGCCTTCAGCTTGCTTTTTATTTATCACCACAAAATATATAGCTCATTACCCATGTTGTAGTAAAGTGATGAATATAGTCCCGTGAAAGCTACCCACACCCGACCTGAACATATGTCCCACTTAGAGGGGACCTTGACCGTGACTGAGTCTGCCTGAGCAGGCTCTCCTTGACCTGTTTTTTCCTGTGACAGTGAGTTCTGACAAGTGAGTGTTTGTCACGAAGTCTGCAGTTCATCCCAGGGGGCTCCTGCCTCTCTACCTTGCTTGCCCTTTCTAAGCACGATGCTGCCTGGATGACCAGTCACTCTGTCCTTGGTAGACAAGACAAGTGATTTTTATTATACTCTAAAGTGGCTCTGACTGCTACAACAATGTAGAGTCGGTCCATTGCTGAGAATTTCTTTTATTGATAATTCATTTTTAAATTGTTTTTGAGAATTACATACATGAATGCTGTGTTTACACTGTCTCTCCCACCTTCTCTACTAACCTACTAGGTCCATTTAGTGTTATTCAAATGTCCATGTGTTTAGGACCAACAATATGAGATTAAGGAACCTTCCAAGAGGCTTGTCCCTGAAGAAAACTAATTCTTCCTCTCTTAACACCCTTGATTGCCTGTAGCTCTTCAGCTGGCAGTAGAGCTTTGTGAAGCTTCTCTGACTCATATTGGCATATTTATTGGTGTTATCATTATTCAAGTTTTCTTTTGATAACCATATTGTTTAGATTTGGGGGTGTATCTTTGAAGACACACTCTCAAAATAGGCATTCTGGTCTTCTGATTCTTACAAGCCTTTCCTCTCCTTGCCTAAGATGTTCCCTGAACCTTAATGTAAGGGCTACCTTGTAGATGTAGCAATTAGGGCTGTAAGTCCAACTGTAACTTATCATTTGCATTTTGGTCTTTTGATTGTCCATATCTGTAATAACCTACATCTTCTGCAAAAAAAAAAAATCTCTTTGAAGAAGAGGTCAGAGCTACATTTATCTGGATATGTGACTTGTTTAGAATGTAGTTAGAAACTATATTGGTTTAGGAAAATGGCAGTATCAGGTTCTCTAAGATCTAAGGCTTCTCTAGCTACAGGGAGTTGGCTAGGTTTACAGTACCAGGCATGAGTTCCCTTGTGTTAGAATTGATGCTGTCTCTATTGTATCACTAGAGATATCTTGCCATACTGGTCATTGTGGCTCACAGGCCTTACAGCTGGGTAGGACCATTGGCTTCTTTTCTCTTTTGACAGCTTCACAGAGCCCTCCAATACTAAGAGAGCTAATCCTCATGGAGAAGACATCCAGGACATTTCCAGATCAATTCCTCTGAGTTCTGTATCTAAAATGTGTGCTGGCTCAGCAATAGGGTCTTGCCTTCAACTTTTGGCAGACAGCCAAGGTCAATGACAATAGCCTATGTTGGGTTTTTTTTTAGGGGGGGGCGGTCCTCTTAGACACCACTCTCCCAAACAACAACCAAAAGAGAGATGTTTCTTACCATGGATCTTGGAGGAACATTAGCAGCCTGTATAACTCCATTAAAAAATATACACATACACACACACACACTGTAACTATAAATGCACTTATCTATTGTGTTTTCAAATGCCCTCAGTGTTATCTCCCCTATCTCGCCATCCCTCTCTATTGCCTCCTCTCCTACCTTCTCAATTAAAGCCCTCCTCATATCACCCATGTCTTTTCCTTCTCTGGAAAGCACCTCCTCACTCATGGCCCCTTAACCATTTTTTTAGTTCTTCAGGGAATTTTTGTTCAGATTCATAGCTTATTCTTTAATTGAGTCATTCATTTTCTTAATTCTTTGGTTTTTCTCCTTTGAGTTCTTTGTCTATTCTGACTATTAATTCACTGTTGGGTGTGCACCCAGCCAAGATTCTCTGCCACTCTGTGGGTTTTCACTTCACTCAACAGGTTTCCTTTGCTAGACAAAAGCTTTTTATATTCATTAGGCACTGTTTGCTAGTTGTTAGACTTACTACTGGGCACATGGAATCCCATTCATATGGTCCTTTCCTGTACCTATATCTTGTTGGGCACTTCTTATGTTTTCAGCATTTTTAGTTCCTCATCCATGCCTTTGATTCACTTGGAGTTGGTTTCTGTGCAAGATGACAGATACAGGACAGATTTTACTCTTCTATATGTGAACATCCAATTTTCCCATCATCCTTTGTTGAAGATGCTGTCTTTTCTCCCGCGTGTATTTTTGGTGTCTTTGTCAACTATCAGATGGCTGTAATTATGTGTACTCATGTTTGGGTCTTCTATTTTGTTCCACTGATCTGCATATCTGTTTCTGTGCCAGCACTGGGCTGGTTTTGTTATTATACTATAGCTCTGGAATATAGCTTGAAATTTGGTTATGGCAGTCTCTCTGTGATGGTTCTTTTTGCTCAGCATTACTTTGGCTATCTGAGGTCTTTTGTGATTCCATGTGAATTTTAGCATTTTTTTTTTTAAATTTCTGTGAAGAATGTCATGTGGATTTTGGTTGAGATTGAACTATATCTATAAATTATTTTGGGTAGGATTTCATTTTTACAATATTGATTCTACCAATGTATGAACCTGAGAGATTTCTTCTAGTGTCTCTGTCAACTTCTTCAGAGATTTGTTTATTTATTTGTGTGTGTATGTGTGTGTGTGTGTATGCACATGCGTGCACACATGCAGCATAAATGTTTATTGAGGAAGAGATGAGGCCATTAGCCCCTCTTAGTGGCAGCCTTCCTATGGCTGCCAGCACAATGCTCAGCTCCTCCCTCTGTGTGTCTCCACCCTCTTCTTGATGAAATTGAGCTGGAGCTTATTCTTAAAACACTGAGCAGTAGTTTCCGGTGACACTTTCGTTTTCTTCTTGAATCAGGTTCCCCACAAGCTTGACCCCAGCAAAGGTGGCTGTGCCTGGGCTCACTGCCATTCTTTATCACCTTGTATCACTTATTGAGGACTGTGGGCATGGTGCAGCTCAGGGCCCTGGCTGCCATGGTGGCCATGGTAGGAAGCCTTCAGTTAAAGTTTTCATTGTAGAAGTCTTTCACTTCCTTGGTTAATTTATTCTTAGGTGATGTGTGTGTGTGTGTGTGTGTGTGTATGTGTGTATGTGTGTGTGTATGTGTGTGTGTATGTGTGTGTGTGTGTATTGTGAAGGGAAGACTTTCTGAGAACCCTCTCTTTTTTTTTTTTTTTAAACACTTTTATTTATTTATTTGCCTTGGTGCTTGCCTGGAACTGGAACTACAGACAATTGTTAGCTGCCATGTGGGTGCTGGGAATTGAACCCCAGTCCTCTGGAAGAGCAGACGGTGCTCTTAACCACTGAGCCATCTCTCCAGCCCCGAGAACCCTCTCTTAAAGTGTTAGTTATTGGTATGTAGAAAGACTACTGATTTTTGTAAGTTGATATTATATATAGTCATTTTTGCTGAAGGTGTTGATTTTTTTTGGAGGTTTCATGGCAAAATCTTTGGGATACCTTGCATTTAATAACATATTATCATATAATAACATATAAAATATGGATACTTGACTCCCCCCATTTCAATCTCTTTAATTTTCTTCTCATCTCATGTTCTAACTAGTGTTTTATGCATTGCGTTGAAAAGGAGCTGGGACAGTGGACAGCCCTCGTGTGTTCCTGATCTTAATGTGATTACTTCAAGTTTTTCCTCCATTTAGAATAATGTTGCCTCTGAGTTTGTCATATATGGCTTTTATTATGTTAATGCATGTTTCCTTCTGGCCTATTATGTCTAGGACTTTTATCAGGAAAGCATGCTGAATTTTATCAAAGACCATTTCTGTATCTTTGAGAGACTATGGTACTTTGAATATAACCCCCCTCCCAACTCATAGGCAGTGTGGCTTTGTGAAAGTAGGTATGGTCTTGTTGGAGGAAGTGTGTCACTGTGGCGGCAGGCTTTGAGGCCTCATCTATGCATAAACCACATCTGCATAGCAACACGTAGCAGCTACCTCTCCAGCACCACATCTGCCTATATGCCACTATGTCCCTCCATGATGATAATGGACTGAACCTCTGAATTATAAGTGAGCCACCACAATTAAATTTTTTCCTTTGTAAGAGTTGCGGTGGTCATGGAGTTCCTTCACAACAATAAACACCCATACTAAGATACAGAACCATTGAGAAATCATGTAATTTTTATCCTTTATGTCCACTTATATCATATAACTAACTGGAGATCTATACCTACACTCAATTTGCAAGTATTTTGATATTGCCCAAGTTGTCTTTTTACATTATGCCTTTACCTAGTGTTGGTATTAGAGTAAAACTAGATTCATAGAAGGAGTTTGGAAATGTTGTTTTGCTGTAAATGGTTCTGGCCCGGACTTTCTGGGCCTGGATCAGAGATTTGGTCTCACTTTCAGCCCTGCTTTGCCTCAAATAATCACACACAGGTTTATATTAATTTTGTGCTGATTGACCTAGGGCCCATGCATATAATTTGCTAGCACTTGCTCTCAATCTAACCCATCTCGTTCAGCCATGTGGCTCGGTACCTTTTCTCAGAGCAGCCTTTCAGCTTCTTTCCTCTGTGTCTGCTGCTGTCTCCTTGTGTCTGTGGTGGCTTTCTCTGGCATCTGTCTGGCGTCTGTCTGGCATCTGTGACTGGTGTCTGTGTCTGTGTCTGCTCTGGGATGTTCCTGAGTTTTCTTAGCCTGGTAGCTCCACCCACTTCCTGTTTGCCTTTGGCCAATCAGCTTTCATTAAACCCATAGGTGGGATAAATACTTACATTACCAGCATAATCTCACTACACTGTTTCTGTTTCTACTGTTTTTTAATAGTTTAATATGTATTGGTTATAATTCTTTGAAAGCTGGTAGAATTCTATTGTAAAACCATCTGGACCTGGGCTGTTTTTAGTTTGAGATTTTGTTGTTGTTGTTGTTATCATTTTAATTTTTTATGGGTCTGTTTAAATCATTGATCTCCTCTTTTGTTTTTAACTTCATTTGGGTTTGATTTATTATTTTTTTTTCAAACTCTTGAGTTGCAACACTGAGTCTTTTATTTGTGCTGTTCTAGATTTCTTAATGCAGGCACTTAGAGCTGTGACATTCTCCAGTTTTCTTCAGGCTGTTTTTAATATCTCCTAGACATTTTGGTATGTTGTGTTCTTATTTTTATTATTTCTAATAATTTTTATTTTATTCTCAATCTCTTCTTTAACTTACTTATCATCATGTCCTAGTCATGGGTTTCTACAATTTCTAGAGATTCTTTTGTTGTTGATTTCAACCTTTATTACACTATGGTCAGAATATATGGAATGACTTAATTTTTTTGTATTTTTTAGGATTTGTTTTGTGTTCCAGTATGTTATCTATTTTAGAAAAACTTCTTTCAGCTGATGAATAGAATTCTTTGGTGTTTGGATGAAATATTTTGTAGATATCTGTTAGATCCATTTGATGTATAATGTCATGTAAATACAATGTTTCTGATTATTTCCTGTTCAGGTGACTCATATATTTGGGTAGGTGGGTATTGAAACCACCTATTACTCAATTGAGGTCAGTCTTTGTCTTGAAGTCCAGTAGTACACTTTTGATAAAGCTGGGTGTGCCAGAGTTTTGTGTACACTTGTGTTAAGAAATGTAATATCTTGGTTAATTGTTCTCTTGATTAGAATAAAATGTCCTTTAAAAAAAATCTCTTCTGATACCATTTTGTCAGTGTTAGGATAGAGATATCTACTTGTTTCCTGGTCTCATTTGCTTGAAATATTCTGTTCCTTCCCTCCAAGATGGTGCCTACCCTGGAAGGTGAGTCCCTTGTAGACATCAAAAGGATTGAGTTTTGTCTCTTAACCCATTTGACTAGTCTGTGTATTTTGACTGGAGACTTAAGGCTGTTATTGAAAGCTATATACTGATTACTTTTAATTTATTAGGCTTTGGTTATCATTTGTGTTGAGTCCTGTTTTATGTTTCGATAATTTTAGTTTCATCTGTTTTCTTTCTGTAGCTTCTTGGATATGCTTACTCCTCTCTAAAGTCCAAAGCTTTTATTCTGTAATTTTTGGTAGGGCTGGTTTGGCAGACACAAATTCTTATAGCCTGTTCAGATTATAGAGAGTGTTTTGTTTTCTTTCAACAATGAGAGATAGTTTTGCTGGGTACAGTAATTGGGGTTGGCATCTGTGGTCTTTTAGAATTTGAAGTATGTTGCTTCAGGCTCTTTTTGAAATTTTCCATTGAGAAGTCAGTTGCTATTCTTATGGATTTTTCTTTATATGTGACTGAAGATTTTTCTCTTTCAGCTTCCAGTTCCTTCTCTTTGTACTATATATTTACTGTTTTAACTATAGTATGTCATGGACAGTTTCTTTTATTATACCACCTTTTGGTGTTCTTTGTGTGCTTCCCATATCTCTATAGGTTTTTCTTTTCTTAACTTTGGGGGGTTTTCTGATGTGATCTTGTTGAAAATCTGGTCTATGCCACTGGTCTGGTATTCTCTTCTGTCTTCTATGCCTATAACTTAGAGGTTTGTTCTTCTCATAGCATCTCAAATTTTCTGTTTCCCTTTCATTTTTAAAAATTTATCATATTCTTTGATTGAATGGCCTAATACCTCTACTTTATCTTCAAGTCTTGACATTCTTTTTAAAATTTGTTTTATATTTTATTTTTACATGTATGAGTGTTTAGCCTACATGCATGTCTGTGTGTGCACCATATAAGTGCCTAATGCCTGGAGAAATGAGAAGAGGACATCATATCTTCTAGAACTGGAATTACCTTTGCAAAAGCAATAAGTACTATTAACTGCTGAACTATCTTTCCAACATCTACATCCTGATATTCTATATTCTATTTAGTTCATTCTACTACTAAGGTTTTCCCCTGACCATTCTAATTGAGTTATTGACTTGTTCATTCTGTCTTCATTTCAACTTGAGTTTTCTTCAGTATGTCTCTTTGCTGAATTGGCTTTGTCAAATCCTGAATTGTCTCCATCATTTTATTCAGCCATGTAGGTATGTCTTCATGGATTTTACTCAGGAGTTTATTCACAACCTCTTTAGATTCATGGAGGTATTTGTTCCTGTCTGCTTTAAACCCTTGCATTCTTTAATCATGTTTATGATTGTTCTTTAAAATTCTATATCCTGGAACTGGAACTACAGACAGTTGTCAGCTGCCTTGTGGGTGCTGGGAGTCGAACCCGGGTCCTCTGGAAGAGCAGACGGTGCTCTTAACCGCTGAGCCATCTCTTCCATTAAAAAAAAAAAAAAAAAATTCTATATCCTAGGATTCGTCTGAGTAATATTGGAGAACATTTCAACAGGACTAGCGATTTTTATTGTCTTGGACTTTTATATCTTTTGTGTTTTGGCAACATAGTCTGGGTATGTGGGCTTTTTTTAGGGGTCATGCATCTGCTGAGATTTTAGCCTACTTTTTATTGGGTGGAAGTTCGGTTTTGTTTTTGCAGGTTACCCAAGCTTGGTTGATTTCAGATCAAGTACAAAGATTTGGTGGGTCAATCTCTCACATAGTTGGTGTTGATTTCTGATTAGTGGAAGGGGGGTGATTCCAATTTAAATGGTGACTGAGAAAGCATGCAAATAGGAGTTCTGGCTGGATCTGGCTGGGCTGAAGCAGAAGCATCACAGTTGAGTTGGGTCTGGAGTATGGGAATGATGTGGGTGGGGATCTGGAGTAATCCTGGCTTCATAGGTGAACAGATTGCAGGCTGAACTAGGCTGGGAAGACCAGATACCACACAGGTACGTGAGGGACTGGGACACTCACATGGATGAATAGCCTGATTGAACTAAGCTTTCTGGGGAATGTGGGGAGGACATGAGTAAGTGTGGGCACTCTTGAAACTTTTTTTTATTCCTGGTTCCTCTGGCTTTTCCAGTTGTCAGTCAGTACATTCATTGTGATAAGCATGCCCTTTTTATGTTGTATGTGTATCACAATGAGGAGGGGCTTTCTTTTCTTAATCATCTTGTGTGTGGCAGCTAAGTGAATATCTTTGTTTAATGTTTTTTGCCCTCCTTTGGAGCACTAACAATGGATCCCAAGGCATTATGCATGTTAAGCAGGTGCTCTACCACTGAGCAACACCACCAGTTCCTCACTGGGGGATTCTAGGCAGGTGCTCTACCACTGAGTCACACCCCAGCCCCTCACTGTGGGATTCTAGGCAGGGGCTCTACTACTGAGCCACACCCCAGCCCCTCACTGGGGGATTCTAGGCAGGGGCTCTACCACTGAGCCACACCCCAGCCCCTCACTGGGGGATTCTAGACAGGGGCTCTACCACTGAGTCACACCCCAGCCCCTCACTGGGGGATTCTAGGCAGGGGCTCTACCACTGAGCCACACCCCAGCCCCTCACTGGGGGATTCTAGGCAGGGGCTCTACCACTGAACCACACCACCAGTCCCTCACTGGGGGATTCTAGGCAGGGGCTCTACCACTGAGCCATACCACCAGTCCCTCACTGGGGGATTCTAGGCAGATGCTCTACCACTGAGCCACACCCCAGCCC
>PVIH01007654.1:0-15433 GCA_004025045.1 Sigmodon hispidus | reverse complement strand
ACCACTGAGCCACACCCCAGCCCCTCACTGGGGGATTCTAGGCAGGGGCTCTACCACTGAGCCACACCACCAGTCCCTCACTGGGGGATTCTAGGCAGGGGCTCTACCACTGAGCCACACCACCAGTCCCTCACTGGGGGATTCCCGGAAGGAGCTTTACTACTGACCATGCCCCAGCCCTGCAAAGTGTTATTAATCCAGCTTTTAGGGAAGATGAGGCTAAAAACGAATAACTTGGCTCAGCTCAGTAAGCCATGAATACAGTCCAGCACTCCAGCATCCCTTGAATCTCATCATGTTCTATTGCACCAGGCTCCACAGTGATTAGTATAAGAAAAAGTTCATTGGGGTACCTTGTAGAAATTATTACAATTTTTCTCTTAAGTATTTTCCATTTGAAATTGGTTTTAAAATGAGTTTTGTTGGTATTTGACAAGTAAATAGTGTATATGCATATCTTGTGAATAATATATTTAGGCTTTTCCCCTGATGGAGACATACAGGACCTAGATCTTTGAACATATGAGAAAAAAACTGTTCTTCCACACCCTTGTCCTTTTCAACAGAGAATGATGACTGAGGTTTAATTAACAATGCTATTTATACATGAACATGTGAACACAAATTGGTTGGTGATAATGAGATTACTGAATTAGTCTCATTCAACTCATTGTCTAGTGGCGGAGCCAGACATGTAAACAGTGACTAATACTCAATGCTCACAGAAGCGGAGACAAATGGGAAAATTCAGTTTTGAAAAATTAAAATGTTTCATAAAGTTTGTAAGATGGGATGCAATTAGCTGTCATATTTTCTAGGTGACATTTCTTAACCTTCTGTTTTAGGTATGCTGCTTTGCCTAGGGGAGGGAGGCAGGAGATGGTGAGCTGAGTCTTTGTGGATAGTCTCCATCAACACCTGGCAGAGACATAACACACAACAGAGCAGCAACTAGGCATGCTGTGATCCCAGAACTTGAAGGAAGGAAGCAGGAGGATCAGAAGTTCAAGGTCATCCTCAGATACATAGGAGTTCAAGGTTGGCCTGGGGCTATATGAGATTTGTCTCAAACAAAGAAAAATCATAACATGCAGCACATATGGACTTCTTAGAAAATTAGCCTTAAAATTTCTTGACCAATATTTAATATACCAATTTTTTAGCTATAAAATATTTCCTTGGGAGCTTAGAATTATGGAAAAGTATTGCGGAACTCATCTTGGTTCTAGGATGTAAAGATGTGGTTGCATCTTATTTTTGTTTTTTTCTTGCTCTATAAAAATGTGATGAAGCAAATCCTGTAGTTTCTGACCATTTCTACCTGAGTGTAATTATGTTTATAGCTCTCCTTTCAGGGCTCTTAGCTATAGCATGCCCAATTTTCTTATCCTATAAAATAAGAGATAAAGATTGCATCAGTTTAGAAGTTGTTCATTAGAATTAAGTGAATCAGACACTCAATTTTCTTAGAATAGTGTCTCACCCAATCACCACTCAAAAGAGTTGACATCTTAATATTGCTATCCTTGTGTCCCATACAGGCAGGTAAGTAGGTGGGTGGGCAGATAGATGAATGGGTGAATGAACTTCCATCTGAAAGGTAGACACATAGTTGATAGATAAATGAATAAATGTTAGATGGATAGATGATAGATTGCTTTACATATTATATATATATAAAGATGATAAATTGATAATAGACAGATGATGTATAGATAGGCATATAAATAAATGAAATTGATAGATAATAGTTGATAGATGGTGACAGACATAGATATACAAAAGATAAATAAAAGTAAAAGAGATGGCAGAGATACAGTGTGGTGGCTTAAGTAAGAATGTCCCCCCTCCCATAGGTTCAAATACTCAAATACCTGGTCCCCAGTTTGATAGAACTGTTTGGGAAAGATAGGAAGTGTGGCTTTCTTGGAGGAGACATGCCATTGTGAGCAAGATCTGAGGTTTCAAAAGACAAGAATCATTCCTAGGGAGTTCCCTTTGCCTCCTGCTTGTGGGTCCAGATGTTCCTACCACTGTGTTTTTACTCTGGCATCACAATCTCTAACACTCTGAAGTCATAAGTGCAAACTCTTCTTTGCTTTTTAAATTCAATATGTTTTTAATTGAAATAGAATCACATCACTTTTCCTTTCTGTTTCTTCTCTTCAGCTCCTATTGTGTGTCTTCCCTCATAACTTTTCCATGGTTTCCTTCTCAGGCTGATAACCTCTTTGATTATTGTTATTGGTACGTACATGTATATGTGCATGTGTGTGACTTATGAATGCATAGTCCCTTTTTATCATTTGTGTGGGTGCATGGTTTGAGGACTGTCCACTCTGCATAAACAACCAGTAAGAGGCTAATTCTCCTTCTTCCAAAAGTCATTAGTTGTCTATGGTTCTTTTCCTCGGGTTGGAACCCCATGAGATTTTCCACTTTCCATGTAATATGTCCATTGTTATTTCTACTGTTTCAGACTTGTCCACACAGCTATTCCTAGGAGAGAGCATTTCATTACAGACCTCCTGGTATTTGGGCCCTTAAAAGCTTTCTGACTCTCTTCTACAGTGATTCCTGAGCCACAGATGCCAGAGCTATGATATACATGTATCTGTTGGGGCTGGGTATCCTTTGATCTCTACATTGCATCTGGTTATGGTTTTCTGTGATGGTCTCTATTTGCTGTAAATAGAGGCTTCCCTGGTGAGGGCTGGTATAACCTGTGGCTATAAGGACATGGTGTAGAATGTAATAAGGAATTAATGTAGGTCTGGCTAACTGGTAGTAGTAGATCTAGCTAACTGGTAGTAGTAGATTTCTTTTGTAGGCCATGACTTCACTAGCCCCGGGAAGCTGGCTATGCTTTTCAGGTATGATCTTACACCTGTTGAGTGGGCCTTATATCCTATTAGACAGCTATTGATTATCACCAACATCTAAGTACCTCTATTGCACCTTTATGACTGTTTTGTTATGCTCATCATTGTTGTGGTTCATAGGTGCTACAGCTGGCTGGGACTGTTGAATTGCTTCATTCCTTTGACAGCTTGCATACCATTTTCTGGTACCCTAGGGGGTTGGTGGCAGGAAGGAGGCTTTTAAGTCAGATCCAGCTCACATCACCAGTTCTGTGTCCTCTGTGTGTGATGTCTTCCGCATTCGGGTCTCACTCTCAACCTCTGACAGGCAACCAGGGGCTACATGGATAATCTGTACTGTTTTGGGAATCACTTGAACTGCCATTCAAAAGGGGATTTCCTGTGTCTGGTACTGTGCCTGTGGATCTTGTTGGGAGTGGCTTAACTCCCATTAATTAGAGTGTGAGTGTTATAATTTTAGGTAAATAAAAATATGATTCTTTGAAGATTTATCAGACAACCTTGGTGTTATTTGTCTCACATCATTCTCCCTTCTGTGTTGTCCTCCCTCCCTCCTTCACAGCTGGAGCCCCATCCCTGTGTTCCCCTCCTTCACAGCTGGACCCCTGCCCTGTGTTCCCCCTCCCTCCTTCACAGCTGGAGCCCCATCCCTGTGTTCCCCTCCTTCACAGCTGGACCCCTGCCCTGTGTACTCCCCCTCCTTCACAGCTGAACCCCATCGATGCATTCCCCTTCCCTCCTTCACAGCTGGAGCCCCATCCCTGTGTTCCCCCTCACCTTCACAGCTGGAGTCCCATCCCTGTGTTCCCCCTCACCTTCACAGCTGGACCCCTGCCCTGTGTCTTATTTTCCACTTCATGTCAACTGTATTCTGATATTCTCCCCTCCAGATCCCTGCATATATGGTCCCTTCATAGTTTCCTCGTTTCTATGATTACTCCATGTTGTATGCTCACATCTGGGGATTTGGAGCTTAGGACCACAGATCAGACCGAATGCACTGTTTGTCTTTCTAGAACCAGGGTGTCTCATTCAATATAATCTTTTATAAATCTCCATTTATCTGCAGATTTCAATTTTACTTATAGCTGAATAGTATTCTGTTCTGTATCTGTAACATATTTTAACCATCCACTCACCTGTTGAAGGGTATTTGTTTTATTTTTATTTTATGGGTATTGAAAATAAAGCAGCAATGAACATTGTTGTGTATCTGTGCAGTACGGTGCTGAACTCTTTGGGCAAATGCCAAGGAGTGGTATGGCTGGGTCATATAGTAGATTTACTTTTAGTTTCTTGAGGATTCTCCATGCTGATTTGCATTCCCACCAACAATGAATGAGAGTCCCTGCCAGGATTTATTGTCAATTGCTTGTTGATCTTTGCCACTATGACAGCAGTAAGATGAAATCTCAAAGTTATTTTAATTTGCATTTCCCTGATTGTTAAAGATGATGAACACTTTTTGAGGTATTTTAGTGTTTCAGGCTTCAAATTGGAGCCTTGATTGATTCATTGGGTCTAATTTTTGTGTGGGCTAACAAATACAGGTCTAATTTAATTTTAATACATGTGGACTTTCATAACGCTTTTTGTTGTAAGTTGCTTTAATTGTGGTGTTTTATCTCTGCAATAGAAAAGTAATTAAGACAAATACTAATATGTAAGTAATATAAATAGATGATAGATAGATAAATGATAGATGGGTAGGTAGGTAGATCATACATATGTAAATACATAAATGATAGATGATGTATATAGATTAGATGATAGATAAATTATTGGTGGTAGGTAGATAGACAGATGGTTAAGATGATGCTGGACCATCCTGGGTACCTCTGGTCCTGAGAACCTCCCACTCCTATTGCCCACTAGTGCACATCACTCCAAGATTCATCACAGGTTGCCAGGCTCCAAGAAAATCAAAACCCAATGCCTTAGGCCATACTCACCTCCTACACCTTCACTGAACCTAAGGGTTCTACCATCTCAGCTCTGTAGCCATCAAAGATTTGAGACCTTGTTAAAAGTCAGACAGTTTGTCTGAACACAGTCATCCATGGCTATAAGTGGTTATGCCCAAGAGAAGCCTTCTTGTAACATCCCCGGGGCTTGATTGCCAGTTTTATTTTGTTCAGAAATATGAGCAGTAATTTGTTTAAAGTCATTGCAGGATGGAATCAGGATCAGAAAAAATCCCTGATGAGGGGTTGGGTTGATAAGGCTAACTCCAGGAGGAGAGAGGAACAGACACAGTGGTAAAGCCTTGAACTTGTGCAAGCCCTTAACCTTGAGACAGTAGTTAAGAGCGAAGAATAATGGGAAAGGGTTTTTTTTTTTTTTTTTTTTTTTTTTTTCCCCAGCACAGGTGCAAATGACATCCACCAGATTTGGTGTTGATTTGCAGTTATGAGGGTACTGTCACCAGAGTGAATTCACCTGAGACTGTCCTGTTAGAGGTAGTCTGTCAAAACAAAAGAAGTAATTGTCTCCTCCATCATTTCTACTTAGACCTTGGTCAAGAGTGGGTCCTATTTTACTCTCTTGACAATGCAAGGTTTTCTAGAGCAGTGGTTCTGAACCTTCTTAATGCTGTGATCCACTTTTTAATATAGTTACTTATGTTGGGGTGACCCCCAATCATAAAATTATTTTGTTGCTATTTTATAACTATAACTTTTCTATTGTTATTAATCATAATATAAATATTTGACATGGAGGATATCTGATCCGCAACTCCTGTGAAAAGGAAGTTTGATCTCCAAAGAGGTCATGACCCACAGGTTGAGAACTATTGTTATGGAGTACAAGAACTAAGAGAATGCTCTGTTGATATGCAGATTTACACTACTGGTCCTCAAGGTCAAGAGAGTGAGAAAATAAATAAATATATATATATATATATAATGTGTGTATGTGTATATATATATTACAAAAGGTGATTTATTAGACTAGTTTATGCAATGCAGGCTGAGCTGTCCAATAGCAGCTGCCTAGTATTAGTGATACAGAAAAACTAGTCGCTGCTTGGTCCATGAGGTTGGAAGTCTCAGCAGTCCCAACCTGGTCCTGAAGGCCTGGAGGTGTCCTGGAATCCAGTCCATATATAAAGGCTGAATGCTTGGGGGCTTGATATTGTAGTAGTTATAGTAGTGGGAGCACCCAGAGAGTAGATGTATTTACCATTAAGGAGTAGAGGCAAGCAAAGCACTACTGATTTTCTCTGCTGGAAAATGATGCTGACTCTGAGGAGGGTCTTCCCCCTAGTTAATGTTTCTTGGGAATTCCCTGGCAGGCCCACTAGTTCTTAGATGATTCCAACTTCACTCAAGTTCACAAATCAAGATGGGATTAAGGATGCTAGTTTTAATAGGACAGCATGTTTTCTTTGAATATACTCTGTCACCTTTATATTTGAAGGCTTTTATAATATGGAAGAGTTTACTTGTTTCCAGGGTTATACAAATTCCAGATTCTATCAGTGGCCAATGAATAGAAGCCTCTGCCATTGAGGCAGTGTTTTCTGAACTGTAAGCCCTTGACCACTAACGCTTCTAGACATGAACAGGCTGGACTGGAGTAGGAATGGGCAGCAGGCATAAGATAAAGATTTGGATAGCTGACTAGGATTTTAGGGGACTGGTGGGCTGTTGATTAAAGGTGATCTCTGTTTTCTTTAGATTCCAAATGCACAAATAATAAAGTCTTTCTGTGAACAAATGGGAACCAGTCACATTTCTGCTCAATAGTATTCCTAATATCATACAGAAATAAGACAAGAGGCCTGGAGGGCATCTCTTTGTCACTGTTCTATTGCTGTGAACAGACACCATGACCAAAGCAACTCTTATAAAAGAAAGCTTGTATACAGAGGCTTGATTATAATTTTAGAGTAATCAATTTTAGGCCATTACCATCATGGTGATGGCAGTACACATGGTATTAGAACAGTAGCTAAAAATTATATCCTGATCAGAGAGAGAGAGAGAGAGAGACAGAGGGAGGGAGGGAGGGAGAGAGAGAGAGAGAGAGAGAGAGAGAGAGAGAGAGAGAGAGAGAGAGAACATAAACTGGGCTTGGTATGGGCCTTTTGAAACCTCAAAGCCCACTTCTAGTGACACACTTCTCCAACAAAGCCACAACTCTTAATCCTTCTAATCCTTTTAAATAGTATCACTCAAATATATGGGCTTATGGGGGTTGTGGATATATATTACATAATTAATAAAAACTGAATACTGAGGAGAGAACACACAGTCAAATCCTAGGCAGACAGCTCAGGAAATTCTTAAACTTTGAATACAAAGATAAACAGCTGAGTCAGTTAAACACACCTTTAATCCCAACACAGGGAAAGCTGGCAGTGGTGACCTACACCCTTGATCCCACAACTCCAGAGACAGAACTTCTTCTGTTTCTGTGAGTTCAAGGCTACACACCTTTAATCCTAACCTGGATGGGATAGGGTATATAAGGGCTTGTAGAAACCCAGAGAGAACAGAAGCAACTGGCAGAAGCAACCAGGAGCAAGGCTGAGAAAGTTGAAAGACAGCTGGGTGAGAATTGACTGTGGTGCTTCCTCTCTCTGATATTTCAGCCTTCCCCCCGATATTTGGCTCTGAGTCTCATTTGTAATACTGCAGGGGGGCATTTATATTCAAACTCCTATAGTGGGCATGGATCAGAAGTAGAGTGCTTGCCTAGAATCCTCCATTAAGGGGCTAAAGCACAGCTCAACATTATATTGCCTACCTAGAATCCCCATTCAGAAGCTGGGGGACTGGGTTAGGGACAGGACACCTGCCTAGATTCCCCAGTAAAGGGCTGGGTATGTGGTTCATCTCTAGAGTGCTTGCCTAGCACCAACATGGCCCTGGCTCAATTCCCAGCACTGAAAGGTTAAATACTACTCAGATTTTGTTGTTTTTCTTTACTTACAAAGATGAATTTGAGATTAATTTAAGGACTGAGAAATTTCACAGAGGAAAGAGGGATCCTGGCTCATGCGGCATGAAAGAAATGACTTTAACTTTAAAAGATTAGAGTTTAACATTTAACAAATTCCCATGTATGTGTTAAATAACCTTTGTTGCAAAATATGCAACTTCCAGTGTGATTATATCATCATAGCATGTTAAAACAAGCAGGCTCTGAACCTGGACCAAGTAACTGGGTGACTTACACTACAGTGGTTGTTAACAGCTTTCCATCCAACCAAGATGCATCTGCCACAATCAGTTTTGCTTTGTCCTAGAATATTCCAAGTACATTTCTGCTCAAGGAGTTCAATTGCACCTTGAAGGGTCACAGATATTCTTCATGGAGAAAGAGCATACTTTTCTTATTTGCTGGCACAAAGAGGCATGTCTTCACTTCACCCATAAAAACTCTATGGAGTGTTATAGTACGCATTCAACTATACTATCCAATTTTTTTTTTTTAATCTTTTCTGCCACCAGTCCCTGAGTGAGATGACATAGCTTTGTGAACTCTCGTGATAGGTTTAGAAGTAGCACAAGTTCTCAGCTGGTTCATTTGGTGAAATGAGAAGCCAGTGAGGTGGATCAGTGAGTGAAAGTCCTTACTGCAAAGACAGATAACTCATTTAGATCCCAGAATCCATACGGTGGTCCTGTAAGTTATCTTCTGATCTCCGCAGGCCACATGATGATTGGCAATAAATAAATAAATAAATAAATAAATAAATAAATAAATTAAATGATATACTAAAAGGTAACTAAAGAATTCTGAAATTCCCTAGGATTTCCTCCTAGACGCAAAGTGGCTGCCATATCATATCTCTTCACAGGACAATGCCCAGTAGTATATAGTCCCCTTTAAAGAAATGAGAAAGGTTCCTAATGGTCACAAATTCCTTTCACTTACATTACATCACACTCTACACCATTTGGGAAGGCAGACACATTGCTCTTTTTTTCCCCCAAATATTTAAACTGGCCCCTTTAGACTGAAGGAAATAGAAAAGTGTGCATTTTAATTAAAAAGTATTTTATTTATGCTTTGATAATTCTTTACACAAATGAAATTTATCTTCATACTGTCACATTCTCCTTTTTCTCCCCCTGAACCTCTCCTAGCTCTTTCCCCTCGTACCTTTATGTCCTCTTGGGGTTGGTTTGTTTGTTCATTTTTCATAAGCCACTGTTTGGTTAGTGCTGCCTGCTAGAATGTTGGCTGACCTCATTGGCTTGATCTTGGTGGAAACCATAGATTCTGTGAGTTCATGAGTGACATGGCCATGATATATGTAGAAGACAGTATCCTACAGCACTCCTCCCATTTTCCAGCTCTTACATACTTCCTACACCTTCTTCTAATAATTATAATTTTAAAAATAACATGTAGGCTAGGTCTGGTGCTGCACATCTGTATCCTCAGCCCTCAGAAGGCTCACGCTGGAGAATCACCACATGTTTGAAGTCAGCCTTGGAAATACAATGACTCCAAAACCAGCTGTGGCAAGACCTTGTAGCCACCCATCAGTCAACCAATCAAATAATCAAACAAAGGAAAATCAAAAAAAATAAAGCACAATAAATAGACTGTGTGGCACTACTTCTGGAGAGATGTGAGCAAATATCTACTCACACCAGATAGGAAACCAGCAATAGATGAGAGTAATGATATTTCTAATGTCCAACATATAGGAGTTACTTCTGTGAGCAAGGGTGAGGGTGACTTCCAGGAGCAGACTCACTGAAAGACAGCTACATCACTGAAAACTCATCCCAATGTGTGCTATGATTCACAAAAGCTATCAACCCTGGGGCTCTCTCCATGTCTTGCAGGCCACATGACATGTTGGAGAGTCTCCTCAGTAGTCCATATTGCTCATATAACCTTAAAGGGGGAAGGTCTTGTGAATTTAGTGAGTTTCTGAGATTTTCTGAGACTTGTGAGTTGTTTACTTCCTACATCTTAAAAGGTACCTTTTAGAACTTTCTAAATATTAAAAAGCTCCAGTTTAGGATGAAGGCTTCAGTTCAGAGGAAATTGTTATATAACAGGAGTACATTGTTCTGTGGGCAATATAGTTTAGATTCATGTATGTGTGATATCTCCATCATGCAAAAGGTATAACAAAAAGAAAACCCATTCACCTTTTTGTGTCTAAGTTCATGAAGAATATTTGATTCTACTTCTGTTTTTCTTACTGGCTATTTTTTTTGTATTGTGTTTTGGTTTGTAACCATGATAATTTAAGTTTAATCAAATAAACAAGAAGTTATTGTTTCTTCTTTTAAAAAAAATTATTAGAAGAGATTGCATAGAATTGGCATTATTTACAAATGAGAAAAAAATGCCTAAAAGAAAAAAAGAAACGTGTGTTTGGCAAAGTTTGCTAATAAAGCCAACTGGGGCCCAAGATCTATTTATTTTTTTCTTTTAAATTGTATTTATTTACCTATTTGTCTATACACATGTGTGCAGTGTGTATGTATGTGTGTAGACATACATGGGGGTGGGGTGGAAATAGGTAGAGGTCAAAAGACAACTTTCAGGGGTCGATGCTCTTCTACCACAGGTCAGCGCCTTTGGTGGGGTGCACCTTTATCCACTATATCATCTTGTTGGTTCTCAGGATGTACTTTTTCAATTATGATGGCATTTTTGATTTTTGTTTTTATGAGATAGAGTCTCACTATATAGCCCTGGGTGTCCTAGAACTCCTTATGTAGACCAGACTGGCCTAAAACTCACCGAGAACTGCTTTCCCTGCCAGCAGTTTTTTAAATAGGACTATTGAGGGTGAGAGAGTCTTTCCTGTTTGGGAGGTTTTGTGTTGTATGAGCAATGATCTCATTGCTGCTGCCCCCCCCCTTTCTTTCCTTGCTGATGTATAATGTATGTGTATTTAAAAAAATCTCATTGGACAATATGACAGTTTTGTTTTGTTTTTAACCATGGAATACCCCACCCCCTCTGTGTGTGTGTGTGTGTGTGCCTGCATGTTTGCCTGTGTATGTGGTGGCCAGAAAATAACCTCAGGTTTTCTTCAGCATTCCTCAGATGCTGTCCCAGGTTTCTCATTGTCCCTCTAGTGAGGGAGATGGGTCTTCCTGTTTCTGCCTCTCTGGTGCTAGGGTTACAAACATGTACAACCATATTTGTCTTTTTGTGGTTGTTGTTTCATTTATTGTGACAGGGTCTCATGCATTGTCTTTGCTGACCTGGAGATTTCTATATAAATCAGACTGACCTTGAACTCCCAATGATCTACCCACCTCTGCCTTTAAAGGTGCTGGCATTAAAGAAGTATATAGTAATCCTAGATAGCCTATGATTATTATACTGTATATTAGGGTTCTGGGGATTGAACTCAGGTCCTTCTATCTATCTGATAAGCAATTTGTTTAATAAGCCATCATGTCAGTACCCAAATTGGATATATTTATAATGAGATATAGTACTGATCATTTCCAATGTTGTAAATTCCCCTTTGATATCAGGTTCTCTCTTTCTGAAGAATATTCTTTTTAAAAATTTCTTTAACAGCATCCCCACTGGCAATGAATTTCTGTGGGCCCCACTTTTTCATCTGGAAATGTCTTTATTTTACCTTTGTTTTAGAAGGCAATTTTCAATGGATATAGAATCCTAGGTTGAGAATTTTCTGTAGGCATTTAAAAATGCTATTTCATTTCCTTCTGTCTTCTATGTTTTATGGGGAGAAATCTGAAGTTTTTTAAACGAATCCTTTCATGTTGGAAATACATCCTCCTCCCCTGTCAGCTGTCTAGACTTTTCTCATCAACTCTCTGTTCAACAATTTGATTATGGTGTGACTAAAAATGCCTGCTTGCCTTCCTTTCTTCTTCCCTACTTCCTTTCTCTCCCTCCCCCTCTCTATTATTATTATTATTATTATTATTACTATTACTATTGTTATTATGATGATGATTGTGTTTGTGCAGGTGCACGTCTTTGGAACTCAAGAGAACAGCTTTAGAATGGGGTTCTCTCTTTCCACCCTGTTGTGCCCGGGTCTCTCTTATTGTTTCTGCCACTCCAAGGACTTCAGACCAGCTGGCTCCTGATTTCCTCAGTGATTCTCCTGTCTGTGCCTCCGTATCACTGTAGGAGTGCTGGGGTTATAATGGGTGCCATTGCGAGTCGGTGTTACAGGGATTCTGTGGATGAGACTCACTGTCAGATTTACACAAGTGCGTTTAGTTGAAGAACCGTCTCCCTCCACCTCACCCTCCCCTTTCTGTCCCTTCCATTCCTTCTCTCTGCCCTCTCTATTCTTCCCTCCTCACCCCTACCCAACTTCCTTTCCCTTCCCTAGACAAGATTTATGTAGCCCAGGTCTCTCTATGTAAAAGCTTGGCAGCCAGGGTAGCAATATTTAAGAAACTGAATGTAGTGAGATTAATGTTCCTATTTTTTAGTGAGACTTGTCTAAAGCAGAAGGGATGACAGGGAAAGGAAGTGAACGGACCAAAAGAGGGTGGAAGGCAGAAAGGAATGAAGAGATAAAAGAAAAGATCAAATCGTGAAATGTCTAGGGAATTAATGCAACACACTTGGGGGGGGGGTGTATTAAATTTACAATGAAGACTAAACAGCACAGAAGTTGTAAACCTTAAAAAATATAAACATATACACTTACACACCAGAGGGAGAGAACAAATGAATGAATGAATTACAGATTTCCTGATATTTCAAGAGTGCTTTGTTTATTTTCTAGGTAAGGATTTTTTTTACATAAAGGCTATACTTTGTGTTTTATGTGTATGTGCATGCATGCGGGTGCGCGCGCGCGTGTGTGCGTGTGTGTGTGTGTGTGTGTGTGTGTGTGTGTGTGTGTGTGTGTGCGTGCGTGCGTGCATGCGTGTGTGTGTGTGTGTGTGTGTGTGTGTGTGTGTACATATGTGAGTGCAGGTGTCCATGGAGGCAAAAAGAGAGCATCAGAACTTCTGGACCTGGAGCTGCAGTGTTTGTGAGCTGTCCAACATGGAGCTAGGAACTGAATGTAGGTCTTCTGCAAGAGCAGCCGATGCTCTTAACCATCCACAGACCCAGCTCTCCAGCCTCTAAAGACTTTCAAGTGACTAGCCAGCTCTTCCTAAAAGGATTTCTTTGAACTGTCTAATCTGCTTCTCCCTTATGGGTTTAAAAATACATTTAAAATTGGATATTCAAAATCCAGGAAGTGTGATGTTTAAGTCCAAATTTAAAAGCTCAAATATTCAGTTTCAAGGTGATTCCAACTCGTATCCTGACCACTGGGGCTGGGAGCTGCCAGTTTTTCATGTTCTTCATGGAGAATGGCAGTCCGTTTTGCACTACATTGTTCTTTTTCTATTCTTCTCTTTTTTCCTCTCCCCTCCCCTGCGTTTATGTGTAAAGGGCAGAGGTCAACCTTGAGTATCATTTCTCTGGTGCTAATGGTCTTGTTATTTTGAGATAAGGTCTCTCACCAGCCTGAGAATTCTCCACATAAGCTAGGCTGGCTGGCTGTGAGTCCCAAGGATGTGCCTGTTTTCAGTTATCTGCAGCTGTCATTAGAAGTGTGTGCCCAACACCAGGACTATTATTATTATCATTATTTATTATTATTATTATTATTAAACATGAGTTCTAGGGATTGAACTCAGGTCTTCACAGTTGCAAAGCAGACACTTTGTCAAACTGATCCATCTCTCCCAAATGCCTGATTTGTTTTTATATACAGTATAGTAGCAGGGTCTCTCCTAGAAGAGCCGTTTTCTCTACCATTCTAATTTCAAGTCAAACACTTTGGAAGGTGGTTGTATAACATCCTGTGTGATGTAAGTTTGTACCAAATGACATCTTTTGTACAATTTTGAAACCTATGTGCCCTCGGAGAAGTCATCAGGATTCAGCTAATAACTTCCTAAGCAAAACTATTACCCCCGAGGAATTATTTCACGTGAATGCTGTATTTGCAAGAAAATCAAGCAAAGGAGAAATAGCTTGCTTGGTTTTCTTGCAAATACATTGCATGGCATTTCTGAAAACACAGGACTGATTGAGAAAATTAAGATTTTATAGAACTAATGGACACGAGGATTTAATGCAACATGAGAAAAGTTTATGTTGTAATACCAGATAAAGCTAGCCTGGAAGTTCACTCCTGTTTCCTAAGCTACTCTGAAAGGCAAAGACAGAGTAAACCACAGGGTGAGTTTGAGACTATCTTAGACAACTTAATTAGACCCTGTCTCAAAATTTAAATGTGAAAAGTGGCCTAGGTGTGTGGCTCAGTGGTAGAGAACTTGCCTAGGAACCTGCTGTGAGAGATTAGAGAGTACAGCTCAGTAGTGTTCTACTTGCCCCAGAATCTTCCATGGGGGGCTGAGCTATGTCTCAGTGGTAAAACACTTGTATGGAGTCCCTCAGTAAGATGCTGGGTGTTATGTATCAGGGGCAGAGCATCTGCCTAGAATCCCCCCAGTGCTGAAGGGGTAGTAGCCCAGCAGTAGATCATCAATCTAGAATGCTTGAGGCCATAGATCCAGTATTTAACACCAAGATATTCCTCTCCCCAAACAAGTAATAGAACAGTATAAAAGAAATGGATAGGAAAATGTGATTTTAATTTTTAAATATCGGGATTTATAGAAGAAATGGAAGATGATACACTAATGTTCATCTCTAGTATTGGGTTGAACTTGTATTTTTATTTTTTTGTTTTCTATTCTTTCCCAGTCTTCCCACTATTACAAGCAATGCTGTGATGAACAGCACAGGGTAGAAATCTTTCAAATTTCTAAATCACACTCCTTAGGATGGATTCCAGAAAAAGAATTACCAAGTCAAAGAAAAAGAATATTAGAGAAGAACTTTTGCTATGAACAGAACAGCCATCAAAAAAAGTCCTGCCAATGCCGGTTCCCAGCAGTGTGAGAAGGCCCAGCCAATGGCACCATCATCTCTTAACTTTAAAATAAAATCTTAGCTTCCTGAGTGTGTGGAGGAAATGGTCTTATTATTGCTTTCATTTGCATTTGTTTTCATATTATTGAATTGGATATTTTCCATGTGTTTCATGTTTATGTTTTTCCCTTTGTGAATTATCTGATCTCATCCTTTATATTAATCTTCTAATGAAGTCCTTTGGCATTAAAAAACGCTATACTACTGCCAGATTCTCTGCATAGTGTTTTGCTAGCTTATTGCTAAATGTTTAATTTAGTTTGTCATTATTTAACATGCAGAGTGCATTATGAAGGTTTATTTTTCTGTGCTTTTATTTTTTCTGGAAGTACTGGGACTTTGTATTTGCTAGGCAGGTGCTCTACTACTGATCCACGCCCCCAGTTCCTCACTGGAGGATTCTAGGTAGGTGCTCTACCACTGAGCCACACCCCAGCCCCTCACTGGGGGATTCTAGGTAGGTGCTCTACCACTGAGCCACACCCCAGCCCCTCACTGAAGGATTCTAGGCAGGGGCTCTACCACTGAGCCACGCCCCAGCCCCTCACTGGGGGATTCTAGGCAGGGGCTCTACCACTGAGCCACACTCCAGCCCCTCACTGGGGAATTCTAGGCAGGGGCTCTAC
>PVIH01007653.1:66748-98706 GCA_004025045.1 Sigmodon hispidus | reverse complement strand
TTTCCCACTTTCTCTTCTATCAAGTTCAAAGTGGTTGGGGTTAAGTTGAGGTCTTTGATCCACTTGGATTTGAGTTTTGTGCAGGGTGACAGGCTCGGATCTATTTGCATTTTCCTACACACTTCCTTCCAGTTATGCCAACACCATTTGTTAAATATACTATCTTTTTTCCATTGAATGTTTTGGGCCTCTTTGTCAATTTAATGGGGTTGTCTAATGGTAAGTGGGTCTCTGATCACCACTGTCATTTCCGCTCTGGAATTTTAATCATTGCACACAGAAGAACATGTGGGGCTCCTCTTTTCCTCCTGATCTGTTGGACACTAGTTCAAGAGGGGAAAGAGGAAGAAAGGGAGTCAGATAGGTTTGTACATTACCCATGAGCATGAACAAAGACAGCCCTCCAAAAGATAGATTTCAGTGAATCAGCTCAACTTTATTGCATAGTATACGAAATATGTAGGACTGGGGATCTTAGGGGACAAAATCTAATTTGCATTAAGTGGCACATTCCTGTCATAAGGTTCAGCATATGGCATTAGGGTCCTGTAGCAAAGCCATTAACACAAGTCTTTTTAACAGGGGATCTGTGCCAAGGGTCAAGCTAAAGATAAATCTGGCACCTGATTTTGGAGTCGGGTATCTGGTTTAGAGATAAGGTCAGTCTTCCAAGTGCAGGGACATTCTCCAGATAAGTGCAGGTAAAAAATAGGAAGCTTTTCTGGGGAAGGAGAGAGTTCCATATTGTTGAGATTTAGAAAATGCTGATAGGCATATGGCTGACTGCGACTTCTCACCAGCCAGCAATATATTTCAACACAAACATGTTAAAATAATAATCACAAAAACTTTTCTCCTTCTTATATCATTGAATCATAAAAATATTTACATATTTGAGCAGCTCAAACTCACTAAATCATAAAAATCAAATGTTTGCATTGTTTGTGCATGTTAAATGTTTTTGGTAGGTGTATTAGTTGACCAGCAATTAAGATAATTCTATAAAATCAAAACTGATGCTCTAGTACTTTGCTCATTAAAAACAATAATACCAAGATAAAAACTAACAAAAGAAAATAGTATTTAAAACAGTATTCTCCCTGTTAAGTCTACATCTTTTTATATCAGAGTCCCCCAGTATGTTTTCACTTCAATCTCAATTTTTCCCTTCACAAAATCCTGTCTCTTGTCCACACTGTTCAGGATTTTCAGTGCTCACAACCAAATAACAACTATCTATCCCTATAGTCATTTCCCTTTCCAGTCATGTTTCCAGGACTTGAATGCTCATTTCCTAGGGAACATTGTTTCCCTTTTTTGGATGTATGTCTCAAGTCCTTTCTCCATACACCTCTCTCTAATAGTCTTTGTTTTCCACACCTTCCCCTCTGCTTTGGAGACCGTGGCTTATCTCCAACAAATGTATTTCACTCTCGAAACTAAATATTGAGAACTATTAAACTCACACTAAGTCCCTGCTCAAACAAGAATTTGAAAAATACCACAGGATCCCTGTCAGCTACCTGCTCACTATGTTGTAGACTCCCATCAGCTCTTCTCCCGCCCCAGTAACCCTAATTAATTTCTCTATCAGCCTTTGCATGGGCTATTTCTTTTTTTTTTTTTATATTTATCAAGAAAAACAGTAAAATGAATTTAAAATGCTGATAAGTTAACAATAACTATAAAGAAGATAAAAATCATAAGCATGACTTATCAAGGGCGATAATGAAGGATATACAGGGATGGAAAAAAAATTCAGAGGGAAAGCTGAACACAAAGTAAATATATGTGTAGCATGGGCTATTTCTTCCGCTCAGAAGGTTTCATTTAGAAATCATCAAATCCCTTTCCTTCTCATCTTTCCCGTTCCTTAACTATCCTCAGCTGGCAATTGTATCCAACATATGCTTTAGATATTCTAGATCATGTATTATTGCCAATAGTCTCGATAGCTCTCTAAAATAGCTATTACTCTTGTTCTCATCTGAAAGATAGTGAAATAGAAGATTGGATCAGTTAAATTAAATCTGCAAGGCAAAAATTTCTAGCCAGCAATTTTGTGGGAGTTGTTTGTGGTACCAATTTCTAACATTGCTTCTTAACTACTGTTACCAGCTAACAACTATCTGCTATCATAGAGCCCTGCTTTTTCTCAATGATGCATTGCAAGTATTTAATGTCTTCCCTTTTGCTTATTTAATATCCTTTGCTTACTGCATATTGGATACAACTTAAAAGTATTTAAACTTTAACAGTGTCTTTCTTGATCACAGTTAACACAAAAATGGACAGGAGAATTAATAGGAAACCCTGAATCAGTAATTCCAAATATGTGAGAAAATCTAATCAAAACGTTGATGTGAAATGAAGATACAAAATTAAGAAGTTTCAAATGTGCTTATTGTAACAGGTAAAAGGTATCTTGAGAAATCTGTGGCTATGGCTAAAAAAAGAACTGAAATTAGAGTGCTGTCGTAGGCTGGTCCCTTTTCCACAAGCAGAGGCCAATCAATGCACCTGCCTCCCTTTGAATGGACTGTGAATATTAAACCTGATAAACTAAGCAAACTGGGCATTAAGTAGAAAATAAACCTAAAATAGAAAATTGTATAAAATAGAAAAATGATGAAATAATTACATAAAACATTCTGTACCTTTTTTATTAGTATGAATAAAGTCATCTTTTTTATCCTTGTATACCCTTGTCAACCTCCTTCCCCCTTCCGCTCCTTCCAGTCACTTTCTTCACTCCACATCACTTTATCTCCTCCCCAGCAAGGGCGTATCTTAAAAGTGTTTTCATTTGCAATTTTATTCATTACTGTTGTTTAAGGTAGGGGACATAAATTATCTTTATTTTTAAGACATTAAAGTGGAAAAATCATAGAAACTTATTTACTTGCTAAATTCATTTTGGATAGTGGTGTTCAAAAGAGACTTCTATTTAAAAATTTCATGTTTCCAATTTCCATTATTGTATGACTATACTGCTTATAATTAATTATTTATGTTGTTTATCTCTAGAATGCCTCTTTATGATACTATCAGTAAAGGTATTGCTTTTAGCTTTCTGTAAGTTTTATTTTTTCATTAATTTTTGTTTTGTTCCTAATGAATTTTATTAAGTATTCACAAAGCTTTATATAATAGAAGTGATAATAAAATCAATAGATGACATATTAATTAAGTCTTACTTTTGAGTGTAGATACTACTTTTCAACATACAGCTTAATATTTATTGGACTTCACAAATACACATGTTTTGGAATACTTTGTAGATTAGTTAGATATTTTATCTTCATAAAATGCTAATAATACAATTCACTTTGAGCTAAAGAATTTGATGAAGACATTTGAAGTAGAAATATGCATGTTATAACTTTGAAGGAGGATGAGTTTGTGATTTTCATTCATGAGTTGACATGGAAGATCCCTTTTGCCTGATTTGTGCACACTGAAGCAATCATAGAGTCAGTATTTCTTTCTGTGTGTTCTGTTTTTGGTTAATGTGCTTAAACTGTTCATAACTCCATATGTGTTAGAAACAGACATGTGGGTATTACAGAGAGATATCAATTTTTAATTCTCTTGATCATGACCTTATTTGAAAATGATGTCTACCTTTCAAGGTTACTGACTTCAGCTACTTTCTGAACTTTCTACAGCCTGTTTCCATTTGTAAAATAGGGAATATCATAATATATCAAATAATTCTTGAGAGAATGAATAAAATAATGATAGTTACATGTAGTGTACTTTGGACATGCTTGGGATAGCATGTGATCTACCCCCAAAACAGTCAGATTGGTGCTCACTTTCCACTATGTAGAACACACTCGAATAAAATGATAAGAATTCTGGTCAGGAAATTAACTTAAGGGCTGAAGCAGAAGCTTTCGTGTACTATTTACCTGTCTATCAACTCATTTATAATATATACATCCTTTTGACATTTTATTACTTTTATTATTGAATGACTAATTTTTCTAAAAATGTATATTTGTTTATATGATTTCAATAAAAGATTAAAAAGTACTAATGCACTAAATGATAATTATAGAAGCAGACCTAACAGACGTTGTGAGGCATAGTTGGAAAATTACTAGGACAAAACAGTTTTAATGATTATGTATCTTTCTCGATGGAGCAAAGCTTTGTGACTGTACTTCCATAGGCTTCATGTGTAGGTACAACTACCACCACATTGTCATGATTATCTGTATTTTATTTGTCCCAGTTACCTTTAGTGTGTGTGTGTGTGTGTGTGTGTGTGTGTGTGTGTGTGTGTGTGACAGAAAACAATTTCAGATGCCATTCTCTAGATGCTGCCCCTTTCTCCTTTTGAGATGGGATCTCTCACTGCCTTGGAACTATCTAAGTACATTCAATTACTAGACATAAAGTTTCAGTAATCTCCTTTTCAGCCTGTTTTGAGATTATAGACACTTCACCCTGTGATTTCGTCCAATGCAACCCAGACTGTCTTCCTTGCAAAATAAGTACTGTAGTGACTCAGCATTCACTCCAGCCTCATTGTTCCCCACTTTTAATGAAAGATCTTGGTATTCTACCTAAGTAAACTATTTATTCTCACAAATGTATTGGATGTAGTTCTTCAGAGAAGCAGAACTTAATGTATATTGTGTACAACAAGTTTTGTAGCAAGACCCATACTTAATATTCATTCGTGAATCAAAATGCCTGATTTATGGCATGAAGATTGTAGTAGTGATAGGGTCAACATTTCTTCCTGCATTTTCTGCTTATGCATACACACACACACACACACACACACACACACACACACACACACATGTAACCATCACAAGGAATGTTTCACATTAGAAATTACTGTGGCTGGCTGGAACTCTGTCTTCTCAATTATGTTCCCTGTATCTGGAAGGTAGACTAAAAACTCTTTCTATTAGAAAGTCTGGACAATGTCATTGGGTAAACCCTTAGAGTTTCCTGGAATCCTCCTCAATGTATGGTAGATAAATGACATAGCTTATGACATAGTTCATGAGTCCTGCTGGAATGTTTGATGTATGGTCAATTAACAATTCTGTTTAGGACAAGTATTAATACATTTCATAGAACTTTAATGAAGCATGAGAATGAATAATATCACAAAAAAGGTTTATTTAATTCACAGTTCTGATGTCTTGGAGACATGCTGGTCTACTCTGCACAGCTCCAAAGAGCATCATGCCAAATGACAGCTGAGCAGGAAAAGGTACAAACCTTAGAGCTCCTAAGACAATTATGAAACCCACAAGGAGTACAGAGTCAATGTCAGATTTTACCAAAGTTGAGATCTCCAATGACCAAAGGATTGCCTGTGAGGATAAACTTTACAAAATTCTCATATCACCAAACTGAGAATCAGGCTTCCATTGCAGGGAGGGTTGGTATGCAAATCATATCTACACTACAGCAGTTCACAATGCCTTAAAGTGAAGGTACCTCTAACTGCATAAAATAGCAAGGTCCTTAGTGTAAAAACGTGTGAGCATATACATGTAATATCACTAAAACAAGTTGCATAATAACACAAAAGAACACACAGATTCACTGCTGTCCAGAGATCAGAATGCAAAGTCTGTCATTGAAACTATCTGAAAACTATATCCTTTCCTTGATTTATAATGTTCAAAATCCTGGGGAGATTTTGGGTTACAGTAAAAAGTGAGAGGTCATGGTTAAAAATTCTTGTGATAACTATTTACCTTACAGATAGCAAAACACTGAAGTGGGCACTGAAGTGACTTGAAATATTTTGACAAAACATTTGACCACGTAGCTTAAGGAAACAAAGTTCTTCACTGTAAGATCTGATGAATGTAATATTAGAAAAATCTCAGGGAATGAGAATAGCTTTCAAAACACTAATGTACCTTCTTTTTCTATTGTTTTACAAAAGCTGTACCTCCTGCAGAGGATTACTCATTCTTAGCAGGAACTCACAGTCTCCCAGAGTAACAGGTATAGATTCAACAGTACCCCCTCCCCACATCACTCACTAAGTGAGACAAGCATGGTATAGAGCAGTGGGGAAGCTCTTTGGCACTGTGGAGATGAGAAATCTTTTTGATTCTACTCAGATAAAAAAGAGTTGTGGCAAAGTTGCTTCTGCACAGTTTACAGAATGCGTTGAAACATTTGTTTTTCTTAATAGTTTGCTGCTCATTCTCTCCCATAACAGAGCTATGAATCCATACAGGCAAAAGACAGGTCTTGTAGTGATTTAAATGCCACCTTCTGCCACATGCAAAATATTATTCCTCTTTCCTAACTAAAATTTTGTTAGATAAAATTCTCTATGCTCACCTCTTCTTTGATAGGATTAAAGGGTAGATAATTGAGTCTACTTTTAAAAAGCAATTGTTAGTTTTAAACATTTTACATTGGATTGAACTTTTTGTGTACTATATACAAATTGTGTATATTGATTCAAAGTTGAGATTAATTTTGTTACTGTACATATATTTCCATGATTGTTCAAGGTATTGTACCTATACAGTTCATCTAACAATGTAAAATAAATTGTTAGTCCTTGAAAGTGATTATTACCTACTAATTAGGATATAAAGAAATGCAAGTTAGTAGATAAATATTAAATCAGGCTTACAGTCATATTAGATATGCTTTCAAGTTCAAACAAAGATATATTTTAGATAGATGTTCTTCAAGCACTTCAGAAATTTATAGAATATAGCATTTAAGATATTTTAATAGCATAGGTTCCTGCTAATTGTATAACAATGAGGCTTCTGCTCCTGGCAGCACCAAGCTACTTCTGAGAAAATGATGGACATCAAAGAATTTCTATATGGAGTTGATCTTTGTGGCAAAACTCAGCAACTGGACAAGAAAGAGTCTTTGCCTCAACTGCTGACATTACGACATACAAAATGAGCAAGCAGGACACACACTGAAAACCCCTGCCAAACCTTGCCAGAACAAAGTAAGAGGGTCTTAAAGCATATTCTGCTTCCTCTGCAATTGACTATTGTCTGTCTTCCTGTTCTCCCACTTTCCAGAATTCTCCTAGTCTGGTTGCCCAGAATCTACTTCTTGTCTAGCTACCTGACTAATCAAAATTTTATTAAGCTTATATTTACAATGACAAATATTTATAGCATACAAAAGCAATATCCCACAATACTTCTTCCAGAGTACATTTTTCACCAGAGGTCCTTTATACCCCATCCAGCCCCATGTTACAAGTTTGCCAGTCTTTAATCCCAGCTAAATTTAAATAAAAACAACAAATGCATCTTCATTCTGCTTTGCTATTGGATTTAAATAACAGAATCATTATTCTATATATGTTTGCAAAATATTTATAGGTGTGTGGTTAAGTGCCCTGGATAAAAACAAATATTTATCCTGTATACTTGTATGTAACAGTGTTATATTTAAGACGTAATTTATGTACATAAATTTCAGTAACTTCTTATAATGGAATACCAGAATCAAAATCACATGAACAGACTTGTCAAACAAATACACAAATTCTTCACTAGTTATTTTAATTCACAGCATGTAATCATTTAGAACATGTTCATAAAAACAGATTCTTTCCCTGAAACATAAATGCATTGCCTCCATGTGATAAACTCTGGAAAATGTTCATATTTTTAATGAAATTGATATATAGTTTACCTGAATAACATAGGTGACTTTTTTTGTCTACATCTTACATTTTAGTAATTCAATTTAAAGTTCTGCACACATTTTCACATGTGTGGAAGAAAAGAATTTTTTGTTGTGATTTTAAACAGACAATCATTCTAAGTATGTTTACCCTGCAATTTGAACATTCATGAGCAACAAGACTACTGAAATCCCACTATGCATTATGATAGCTTTTTAGAAGTTATATTACTAGGAAGCATTGTAGTGGATCTTGGTTCTGCTTGGAATACTACATTTGCATGTGGTTTTCTATTCAAATAAAATATGTGCACATTACATTTTTTCCATATTAGAAAACAGAACATTCTGCTTCATTTTCTTTTCCTTCAAATGCCATCTATGAATGGAGATTCTACTGACTTTAAAACTCATCCATAGAAGGCTGCATTTGATAAACTTCCACTGAACAGACCTAAGCTTCACAGACATTATTCAGAATTTCTTCTGTTATTTTTTTCTATCCTGTCACTTTTAATGGTAAAGAATTCATTCTAGCATACTCATTAAAGTCTGACATTTCCTGAAAACAAAGCCGGCTTCTACATTCCATCTGTAAGTACTCTGTTTTATGAACTTCAAAATAAGTTTAGGAATTGCTGGAAAAGACTTATCTGTTGTGTCCATGTGTAGAAAAACAAAGTTAAGAACTACAAATTCTTTTGCTAACTTTCAAAAACAGCAAAAAAAGAGGTACAACTCTTTCCTCACCTATTTCTTTTAGAATTTTATGCATACACACACTTAAACATGGTTATTATACATTCCTCATTATCACTTTTCAGCTTCCCTGGATATTCTAACATATCCCCTCATAACTTTATGTATTATTCATTCTTTTCATTAAAAATAAGCCTTTAAGCCCAATTAGTACTGCTCATTGGTGCAGGATGCTCTCCAATAGAACATGAGAAACCTCTCAGGGGCCACCTTCAATAAGTCTGAACCTCCCTCAGTATCAGCTATCAAAGTGTCAGTAGCTCCTATGTAAGGGCTGGAGCCTCATGAACTCTTCAACTGTGCTTTATTTTACATAGGTAATGGCAACCACTATGAGTTCATGAAGGCAGGATCTATCTCATGTCCAGTGGACAGCATTTTATAACACTCCTCGTCATCTTCTGTCTTTTCAAATTTTTCTGTCTCCTCTATGTTTTCTGAGATTTCACATAAGTACTAGGAGCCAGGGGTGGATTAAAATAGCCAACAGAGGACCAAACACTCAGTATCTGTTCTCATCACTTTGACCAGTTACAGCTTTCTATATTATACTGCCTACTGTTAAAAGAAGCTTTTCCTACTAAACTTGTGAACAACCCAGATCTATGGGTAGAATCATAAAACTAAGTTGTTTGATAACATGACCATTAAGCCAACTAACAATCTCAGGTTCTACTCTAGGGTCTATGACATTACCAGCCATGGGCTCTTGACCAATATTATAGTATTAGGAATAAAATTCTCTCGTCTGGATTGGGATTCCAAATCAAATTAGAAGGCAGTTAGTTTTACACTATCAAGCCATCATTGTACTGGTAGGTGTACCTGAAGGTTGGTCTTGTAGAATGCAAGATCTTGTGTTGATTAAAAAGCATTGAAGTCTTTTCTCCACCATCAGCTTACAGAGCACCTTCTGATTTTATGAAAGCTAACCTTACAGAGGAAGTTATTTTGTTGATCTCAGATTGTTTTCTGTATGTTATCCAGCAAAGAAATCCAGTCTTACTATAGAGTTAAGATGAGCAGCCAAAAGCAATGGCAAGAACTGATGGTGTTTAGGGGATTTCTAGGGTCTCCTTGATCAACAAGAAAGACATAGGGTAATATCCCAAACCTGATATTTATATTTTTATTTAATAACCTATGTCTTCTTAAAGCAAGCTTGTCAACCTGAAAATATGTTTTGAAATATATATATATATATATATATATATATATATATATATATATATATTTCAAGTGAGTTTTCCTTAGTCTTTCATATGTCCTTAGTTTTAATTTCCAATTTCTCAGACACCAAACAATGTCATTTTTGCTTTGTAATTGAAACATTCTATCATGCAGGGAAACTCCTGAAGCAGGAAGGTAAAGAAATTAAAATAGCTTTAGGAAGTCCTTGAAACTGACCAGATTCAATAGGCTCCTCCCTCACACAGTAAGCAGTAAAGCAGAGAGTGGTCCTTAAACAAACTAAGCAACAAAGAGAATTCTGAGATCACATCAGCTGCCTGGAAGAAGCAGAGGTAAGCCTGGATACCTACAAGATGTATATAGCAACTGCATTACTTAGAAAAGAGAGCGTCTAACCCATTGAACTACCTGTAGGCTGTGTAATGAGCTCTATATTCCCAGGTTTTATAAGCTATCACCCACGCTTAGATAGATTTTCATGAAGCAGCTGTCTTTGAGTTATTTCTGCTCCCATAAATAACCTTTTACCCTAATTTAACCCAGTCATTCACCAAGTTGAATTGTGATGGTATCCATTCTTAGATATCTTGTGGACTCCCTCTCTGAAGTGAGTTGTAATATGTGTAGCATCTCTCCAGTGATTTTTGATACACAATGCTAATCTTCTCTTGCCTTCTTCTTTTATATCACATATGTTCTCTTATCCTTTCCAACTGTACATTTAATTGTTTTTTTCTCTTAATTTTCATTTTACCCCCAATAAAAGGTAAAGTCTCTGCCTCAATCTTTTTTTACACATGAAAATTTACAACTAAGCTCTCTCTCTCTCTCTCCTCTGTCTCTCTGTCTCCCTCCTCTCTGTCTCTCTGTCTCCTTCCTCTCTCTCTCTCTCTCTCTCTCTCTCTCTCTCTCTCTCTCTCTCTCTCTCTCTCTGTGTATACAGGTTCTACCATTTCCAAGCTTCAGTCTGAAAATACCACTTGCCATATAAAATAAGCTAAATGGGCATACTAGAGTATGAAAGGCTGTATGAAGCAGAGCTGAATTTATTTTTAGTTTATACTTAGTTAGATAAACAGCTGCTAGTTAGCTTTTGATCTGATATCAGATTAAATAATGGGCAAAGCTAAGTTCAGAAGAACCAAGGGGCAGATAAAAATTACAATCATAAGTCACTGTATTAGTAACTGTGTATTCTGAAGCAACATATAAGTGCTGTTGAAGGATGATAAAATATCTTTGAAGCATTATTTTTAATGAATCCAACACTATAATTGAAGTTTTTATTTAAAACAAAATGTTTATAAAAGAATACCTTTAAAGATTTGGAAAATTTGCAAGTGAGAAAATAGTATTAAGAATGATTGTTTATTCATTTAAGTGTAGTCAGGATCACAATGGCAACTCAATGGATTTGTCTTAGTTCTCGATAATGAAATTCAAAGAGGAAAGATAACATTATGAAAAGTTCATTTCAATCTTCCCTACACAATAAAACTTACAAGACATAAGAATATTCTCATCACAAATTTCTAATATAATGCTGGTTTTGACTTTAATAAAAAAAGTTTCACACCTCATCTGTAACATATGATGTACCCAAAAGACCATGCTGTCTAAGTAGATAATGGATAGCCAATAGAACATGCTGTGTTATGTTGCATATGTGTTCTTCTCATGGTTAAAACTATGGGAAGAAACACATATGGAACAGAACACAGTAACTTTGATTCACATTACTAGGAATTGTAAAAGTGGCTTAAATTACAATTATTGAACACCTTAATTCTGTATTTAATCTGAATTAAAATGCTATTAAATCTCAAGTTGCAATGTAGGAATTTATAATATGTACGCTATATTGGTCTATTTTCAAGTGACTTAATATTTTCTGGACAAGAAGGAAGTATCGAATGGTCACTACAATGATAATTCATGTAAAGAAGGAAGAAAGGAAGAAAGAAGGGAAGAAAGAAGGAGGAAATATTTAGTCTCAAATATAATGCTAATGTGGTGAAGGTCATCATGTTTCTTACAAATTAGTATTTCTATGCATAAAGTTACTAACAATGTTTTATATTGCTTGGAATATTTTCTTTTTCTTATTCGTAATATTGGTAATTGAATCAAGGACCTCATATATGCCAGGCAAGTACTCTACCACTGATGTTCCTTTTCAGTCCTTAACTTTCTTTGCCTAATTCATCTCTCATGTAGAACTTAATGTTCAAAGAGTCAATAGAGAGATGCATTCATATATTGTCTTGTGTGTTAATACTAGATACTCATTTTTAAAAAGTCATTATCTTTTGAAAACTCTTCCCAAAAAGAGCTAACTCAAAATGACTCCAATAAAAAGGCCTCAGTAAAAAAGAGGTTTCTTGAAATATCTTTTCTATCTGTTATTTTAGACTATTGTCATTGTTCTGTTAACCCCCACTGCCACCCCCATTTCACGGATATCATGGAAGATTGATTGAAGGGATTGACAGAGAATAAGTTCTAAAAATAGTTTTTCTGCCTAAAAAGAGATCCTGATCTGAACAGGAGATTGTGAGTTTCCAGGATAACATATGCTCAATTTGGCTGTATCTGGATAAAGCAAAATCATTCAACTATCCCGTGCTTTGAGATTACTCAAAAGACTAATGAAAATTTAAACCAATTGTCACAAGATCTTGGTCACTTATTTTAATGTAACAACCTTATCTCAGTACCCAGTTTTCTTTCTATACTTCTGTTTGGTAATCTATCAAAGGTGCCAATTATACCTAATTCCCAACATGTTAACATTTTTATACGTATCTCTCTTTTGATGGTGCATGATGAAGCCTCTGATTTCATTTTTCTAAATTCATATGTTCTGTTTGTGTTTGATTGCTATCCCCTCACACACATATAGCATACACTGTGAAAGAACTAAATTCAACATTTTTATATATATGCAAATGGGGCATATTTTACATTTCAAAAATAACCTTTTGTAGTTCTGTGCTAAACCTACTATTCACTTTATAAATATCTACTGATATAAAATGAATTAAATTATGGCTATCAAAATCAGACAAACAACTAAAAGCTTCACTGAAAAGAGCCTTCAAATGTCCTTGTTCACAATGGTTAAAATAATCCAAATGTAACAAGTGTGACACATGAGTGCCTACACGTGCACGCACACGCACATGCACACACACACACACTCCAATTCAGTAGTTCTAGAGTAAAGATGAAGATGATAACCTTTTCTGCACTGCTTTTAAGTAGTCCACATGCCACACTTAGTTTAAGAAAGCCTTGATAATGGAAGGCTTCGGAAGAAAATAGTCATAAAGGAAGTAAAGTATAGAAAAGCATTGAGAATATTTAGCTGCAGTGAATTTCTCTCTTGTGTGATTCTTTTTTTCTCTCAATATTTCTATCTTCCTTCTTTCTTCTTTCTTTCTAGCTCTATCCTTCCTATTTTCTTTTATTAATATAAAATTTATAGAGGCAAAATGCATACAATGTTAAAAAAAGGACAAGCTCTGGTATAGATGATGACGAAGGTTGCAGAAAAACATATATACTTGCCAACACTAGCTGTGAAGTGAACTTATTTACTAATAATTTTAATAAATCAGAGTGGTAGTGAATGTGTGTGTTTGTATGTGTGTATGTGAATTTAATAGAAGCCCATTGTTCCTTTTCTGAATTATAAGTGGAGAAAAGTTGAAAGAAAAGCATTTAGGGAAAACATCAAAGGGAAGTCAGACATACAGTACCAGAGGGATGAGCTACTCAGATTCAATATTGCTATTTAGCATCCAAAGGGAATTGTCAATTCACTGCATCACAGTACGTGAAGCCATTGTGACATTTCTCTCTGTTCATGAATTTAAATTCTCTAATTTAACAGAGCTTGCCTTAAACTTGGTTCAGAAAAATATTTTGTATTGTTTTCATACCTATTTAGTCAAATGTGGATTTATATTCTGCTTGACCTTGTTTGCTGAATTAGGAGCAGTCCAACATTATAAATAAACAATCCAGCACAAAATTTAATTCACTTAATGGTTAGGTAAACAGCTTTATATTTATTTTGGTTAGGTATCAGGAACAGGACAAATATATAAGCTTATTTCAGTGTTTGATTTACTTTTGATGGAATCATTGAATTAATATACTGTCGGGGCATCCAAGATGGATTTGAATGCATTTAAATATACTGCACTGAACTCCCAAATCTCTGGCCTGAGAGTGGTAAGTAAGGCAGAATTAACTAGTGTCTGTAGTTCATGAGGCAACCCAATGGTGTCTGTGACTGCAGATTTATATGATACCTACCAGGAAGTGGTCTTTATAGCATTTGTCCATAACATGCAAATTGCACAGCAAAGGAAACCCAAAGCATTGAGATAATAAAAAAGAGTTTAAGCTATTTGCCTTATTTTGATTTTCTTTGCAAATTCAAAACACTTTAATTTTTAAAATTTAATACAGCTAAAGACAAGCTCACTTAGCTGATAACTCTTTGAAATTTCCCTTGAAAGTAATAACAAGCCAGGTTTTAGAATTCATTTTGTCAAGATTGTTTGCTTTCTTATGGGGAGACATAAGTTAAGAAATATTGTGGTGCGTTTCCATTAGATGTATAAAACTGAAAATAATCACAATATATAGGCATGGCCATTGAATAAAGACTAAGGTAGAATATGGAGAACAAGAATATGTGCAACTTATACTATGTGCATTATGAATTGAGACACTGAGGGGCTGGAGAGCTGCCCTAGTGCTCAGGATTACTGATTGCTCTTTCAGGGTACCAGGCTTGGGTTTCCAGCACCAAAGTCCAGAAGCAACTCACATATTCTTGTAAATCTACTTCCAGTGGATCCACCACCCTCTTCTGACCATCATGGATGAACACACACACACACACACACACACACACACACACACACACACTATCTAACTATCTATCATCTATCTATCTATCTATCTATCTATCTATCTATATCTATATCTATCTATATATATATATAAAACAATCATACACTGCTGTTGAAATGATTTTTAAATAATCTATAGATTACAAAGTGTTGCTCACAAAGTGTCTATCTAAATGATGTTTGTGGATTGTAAAAAAAAGTGAATTATTGACCACATAAACCTTTCTTTGATTTAATATCCCAATTATTTTCTTCCTGACTATGACCTCCTGGAAACTGAATGTGGAAAGACAATAAATATTCGAGTCAGATTGACTTCATAAAAAGGTGTGTATGGTCTGTGTAAGGTTAGGCTCAGCTACAGATGAAGAAATCACAGTAGGTCACAGCTAAAGCCCACGGATGCACTATGGTCATCATAAATTTCTGGTAAGCAACCTTTCTAATCTGAAGTGGTCTCCCTTCTCATGTTTAATTCTATGTAATCAACACTCCGGGCTTTGTAATGACTGTGACTATGTTTTTTTCTTTAATCTGTGAACTCAATATACTCATAATATTATTGATTTTTATTTTATTTGGTATTTATTTTATATTTATATTTTATTTTTATTTGTTATAGGGTAAACTATTAAAATTTGGTAAATTAATACAGATGATGACAAATCCAGGTAGTTAAGCTTCTCATCTGCCCAAATATTAACAGTGATATATGATGGAAATTCTCCAAGTCTTCTGGATTAGGAACTTAGAAATACACAGGTTCCTATAGGAATCTCCAAAACAACAGGAGTATCTATGCTTTTCAACAATGTTTGGTGTTGATTTACCTCTTTGATTATTCTTTTTTATTACTTTTAAATGTCACAGTGAAATTTATTACTTTGTATTCTTTTTCCACTGTTATCTTTCCTTTTTTATTGAAATTTCTTAAAAAAAAGATACAGCATTGAGAATATCTTAAAAGGAGAATCTTGATAAACACAACTTCAAATTTAACAATAGTTGTAGTTAGTTTGTTCCTATGTAGGCATATTAAATAGTGAAAATAACTGTTCTCTGTGTCTCTTTTCTCTAAAATACATAGAACATGAAAAATACAATTAAAGGCAGCTCAAGCCAGGTTAGGCTTGGCTACAGATGAAGAAAGTACAGTAGTTCACAGCTAAGGCCCACGGATGCACTATGGTCATCACAAATTTCTGGAAATCAGCCTTTCTAATCTGCAGTGGTCTCCCTTCTCATGTTTAATTCTATGTAATCACCACTCCTGGCTTTGTAATGACTGTGGCTATGTAGAATATAGTGTCCTGCTGCAGACTTACTTCTCTTAACATAATGTTCTCGTTCCATCCATTCTGCCTTAATAACAGTAATTCAAATTATTTCATGGATGGATATATTTGGCATGTATACCATATTTGTTAATCCACTTATCTATTTTCATCTGGATGGATTTTCATATTTTAGCTGTTTTGAAATATTCTGCAGTAACCATGAATATTCAGAAGTCTCACTGACATAATGATGTAATTTTCTCTGGAGTGCACACACATAGGGAGAGTTTGGATCACGTGTTAGTTCTATATTCAATATTTGAGGTGTCTCTACTTTATTGTCTATAAAAATCTACTAATTCTTTATTTTTCAAAAGTGTCTGATATTTCTAATGTCATGCTATAATTTTTATAATGGTCACAATAATTGTAATGGGATATAAAATGAATTGTAATAGTTATGCATTACATTTCATGGGTTATTTTGCATGTAATTTTATAGTAAATGTTTATTTACAAAGTTTCTCCATTTTTAGTAAACTTATTTGATTTTCATATTTTGGGTGCTTTCTTTGTTCAGTTTCTGTTTTTTTTTTTCATTTATGTAAGCTATCACTCTTTTGTTAGGTGAACTATTAACAGTTTCTCACATTTTACAGATTACTTCTTGACTCACTTGATTGTATATTTTGCTCTGGAAAAAACATTTTGGCTAGTATACTACCATTTGTACGAACTTACTTTTTTTATCCTGTGCTTCGTAGGACCGAAACAATAATTGTTGATCTTTATATCTTGAAGTATTTCCCATTTATATTCTTCTAAAAGGTTCAAATAATCTCTACATTCATATCCCTAATATATTTTGAGTTAGTCTACTATAAAAGAGATAAACAGAATTTTAATCTTTAGCATATACAGTATGCATACCCAGTTTGCCCAGCACGACTTTCACCATACAATATGTTATATATTGTTTTTGCTTAAAATCTGTTTGCTGTTGGCAAATGAACTGATTTCTTGAGTTTATTTCTACTCCACTAGGTTATGTGCCTTTCTCGTATTATCTTGTTTAGCTATCATTGACTTCATTTTGCTTGCCCCTCTTTTCCTAGGAACAGGGCCTGCCCTGGAATGTAGTTGATATACCCAGTGATACTCCATTGGAAAAATCCAATTTTCTCTTTGCTAGTGGGTGGCAGTTGCAGATAACTTTATGGTTACAGGTGAGAGGCCATATCAACTTTCCTTGCTCAGTACTCATGCTCAGCCAGCTTGTACTTGCTCAGGTTATGTGCATGCTGTCATAGTCTATATATATTTATATATGCATTTGTCCTCTTATATCTGTAACAGTTTTCTTGGAGTCACCCATTACCTCTGGCTCTTATAATCTTCCCATGCCCATTCCATATAGGTCTACAAGTCTTGAGGGAACAATTTTGCTGAAGACATCTCATTTAGGATTGAGTGCTTCAAATTTTCTCATTCTGAAATTTATCCAGTTGTGTTTTCTACGTTTATTTCCATATAAAGCAAGAATAAGTTTCTCAGAGGGAACTGAGCAAGCCACTCATCTATGGTGCCAGCAGTGTGATGGTTATTCTCTGTTGTCAACTTGACTACATCTGGAATTATCTAAAATCCAAAAATGGAGTTGCATACCCATGAGGGAGTTTTGCTTAATTTGAAGTCGTTAGTTAAAATTTTTAATTTAAATTTTTAAAGTAGAAAAACATACACTTTTAGTCTCCATCTTGAGGCAGGAAGACACATGCCTTTAATCTGGATCTCACTTTCTAAAAAAAACGAAGCTGGAAGTTTACACAAATAAATGGCAAAAGACTTTGCTCTTTGCTTGCTTGTCTTTGCCTTACTAAAAACTTAATTTCTTCACTAGCATCAGATTCCAGAATATACTGAAAATAAGCTAAAACATCCAGCCTTGTAGACTGAGCAACTAGTGAATTCTTAGGCTTTCTATTCATAGGTAGCCAATGTTGAATTAGCTAGACCATACCCTGTAAGTCATTCTTATAATTTCCCTTTTTATATAGAGAAAAATTTGCTCTGTAAGTTCTGTTACACTAGAGAACTTTTGATAATATAAGCAGTATTTTGTATTTAGACTAATTTTCTTTCTTTTTTAAAAAGATTTATTTATTTATTATGTATACAGTATTTCTATGCTCCTCTTGCAGAATATTGCATTCGCTTTTTCTCTAGGTCCATGAGTTCTCTAGTCTCTGATTCCTGACCAATTAAGTAGAGTCAGATAGGGGCTCAATCTCAAGGAGTAAGCCTTAAATCCAATAAAAAGCTAGTTGGTTATCCCTTTAATTTGTGACATATTGCAGCAGTATATATTGCAGGCAGCTCACTCTTGTATATAACAGAGTTGGTAGCTAGTAATGCCAATGATTACTGTGTCCTGTAGTAGCTTACAGAGTACCCTCCAGTACTTAACAGTCAGTAGACAAGAAGCTTCTAGCTGCTCACCAGCTCTTCTTGTACATGTTTAATAGCATAAATGAGTGTTGTCTTTATCAATACATCCTTACCATCAGGATCAACCAATAACAGAAAATAACTTGTGATATTTGGAGAGCTTCATTGGATCCTAAGGCCAATAGCTCAACATAATGTAACCCATTACTAGCATAGGACATATTACTAGATGGCTCAAGGTGTCACACATTTACCAGTTTTGGGGTGATATGCTAATAATTACAGATTGCTCAATTTCCCTCTCCATGGAAAACATTTACTTTGCTTTAATTCCTGATGTCATTTATGATTTTTATGGTTTTGCAATTTGGTTTTGTTTTGGTTTTATTTTCAGATCTTTGGCGGGTTATTCCATGCTTTTCCTTTCCTATAAGGTTTCTTTGAACACATTTGCTATGTTTCCTTGATGGATCTCTTGGCTATGGTTAAGTCCTTTCTCTTTTTCTTTTTAGAATTACCTTTTCTCTTGTAAACTTGAGTTTTATTAAGATGTGCCACACTGAGGACTTTCTTTAATCAAGCATATTTTACATGCGTTAAACATTCTTGAATTAGATACTTAAATTTTTTTTTTTCTAGGTTAGGAGGATTTTCAATTACTACTTCCTGGAACAGGTTATTTTAATATCTTTCTTTTATTTTCTTTCACAAAATTTTGGTTTTGTCAATCTAATGTAATCTCAGAAATTTTCTTTCTATTGCTTTTCCTCCTCCACTTCCATCTTCTCCATCTTTTTTCCTAATTAGGTATTCTTAAAGAGCTGTCATCAAGTTCCCAAAATTCCTTCTGGGAGCAAAGAGATTATTTAGTGGTTATGAATTTATGTTGGTTTTTCCAGCACCCACCTCGGGTTGCTCACAACTGCCTATAGCTCCAGCTCTAGGGGATCCTATTTGTTCTATGGTCCCCAGAAAAAACCTGCACTCACATTCAAATACCCTCACATAGACACTGATATAAACATAAGTAAATCTCTAAAAGATAATTGCATGTGTTTAGTCTGGACTATTGTTGATTTTGAAGATTTTATGGGGCTTTTTAAATATGTAGTTATAAAATTTGTTTTTGTTTGTCTTTAATTGAGGTCTATTTCTCTGTTGTAATTCTTATTCATACTATTAAAATTTCACTTACATTTAATGAATAATCCATTTATATTCCTTTTATCTTATGGAATATTCTTTTAAATATTTTATGTTTATCAGCCATATTATTTTCTTTTTGGTCCATTATTATAGAGGTCAGTTTCCTTTGGAAGTTTCACAGTTATGCTTTTTAATACATCTTTTGTCAGTATGCTGGTATTTCTTCATCTGGTGTATCTGATTTATCTACCACATTTATAGGAAAATAAAGACTTTTTCTAGAAGATATATGTTTAAACATTTAACTAGAAATAATTAAAATTGATATAATTTATTTATGTTAATATATTATTAATATATTAATATTAATATTTTAATATTTTAGATTATATTATGATTTATTTGGTGTTGGATATTCAACCAACAAACAAAGTTTTAATGTTTCCATTATTATTTCAGTTTCTATTAACATGTAACAAAATCGATAGCTTGAGATTCTCAAATGTGAATTCTTTGCATATATGTTATGGTTCTTTGTTTTATATTTTAATTGGATTTCTGAATACATGTATGAGCATCACTGCATCTATATGTGTTGTTTTTGTTTTGCTTTGGCTCTTATTCTTTTGTTTGTTCATTGTGTTCTATTCCAATTTGTTTGTTTTTGCTTTGTTTTCTCATATCTTATTATATTATTCTTTATATGCTTACTTGTTTTCTAAGGAGACAGAGTGTGGATTCTGTTAGGAGGAGCAAGTGGAGAGAACCTCAGAGGACTTGAGGGAGAGCAAATTGTAATCATATTGTATGATAAAAAATATTATCAATAATAGAAAAATGAAAATTTTAGAGAAAATTAAAATGATGAAAATTCTGCAAGGAACATTGAAAATATTTCCCATCAACAAAGAATGTATAACAGTAGATAATTGCTATATGAATTATTATAATTATTAAGAGTATATTTAAGAATTTATGTTGTAAATTTGATTTATGTTCATTATTTTATTCATGAAAATGTTTTTATGAAGCAGGAATGTGGAGTCCTTCATGTAGACAATCTCTAAAAACACTCAATATAAAACTATTGACTAAAAGTATTTTTAATTTACATTTGTGATCCTGACTTTTCCTCCTAGTGTATTAATGACATAACAATTAAGAGGACATTAAAGCTATTAATCGATAGATATTGAACAATAATAATATATAAATTATAAGGGAAATAATTATTTAAATTACCTGTTAGCTGTTTAAGTTAAATTCAAATTTATGTAGAATCAAGAAATATTGGGTAAACTATATAAATTAAAAGAATAATTATAGAGAAGTAGTGCTTTGTTTATAAACAGCACAGATAAATGATAATATGAAAATATATCAAAATTCTGCAAGTTGAAAAAATGTTAAGGAGGTTGTTTATATTTAATCATCACATGATATTAAAATTATCCATAAATTTTTTACATATTATAAGTGGAAAAAATTGGGATTCATCTAGTCAAATCTAAAATAACATTTTATTTTATTTCTGAATCACATGAAGATACAAACATTTGCTTTTCTGGGATATTATTTTTAAAATGCAAGTTTGTAAGTTGTTTTATAGAATCTTTGCTAATCCTTCAGAGTGTTTTGACACTGAACTCTATAGCATTTGTACAAGTATTTCCCAGAGAAGAAAAAATATTTATACAAATATTTCCCAGAGAAGAGAAAGTCTTGAGCATTGTCTATATAAATCTAAATGTTGTGAGTTCCAATTTATTTTTGAAGTTTTATAAATAAATTTAATTTGTCTTCTTTATTCATCACTTAATATGCAACAAGTTACAAATAACTTGTTCAGTTTCAAATTTTGATGTAGTAGAGAGCATAGTTATTATTTTGTTTCCTAGATTAGGAGCTAAAAAAACACTGTTGGAAGTATACATAGAAACTTTCTACAAATATCATGTCTATCCATAGGCAAATGGACAAACAGTGGTCCTTCTAGACAGTAAATTTTTTATTCAGCATTGTAGAAATATGAGCCATTTTATGTCAAAACACATGAAGAACCTGAAAAAAACTTAAATTCATATTGCTAAATGAAAGAATCCAGCCTAAAAATTCACTACATTAGATGAATGATTTAAGTATGAGAAAAACAATATTATAGAGGTTATAATAAATTAATTTCCATGATATGGTGGTGAAGTCAAAGTAAATAAGGCAAAATTTGGGGAATGTGGAGACTCCTACAATGCTTTTTATGATTTTATAATGAATGATATTCTTCCTAAACCCGCCAAGTATACAACAATAATAGTGAATTCTAATGTATTTATGGATACCTTCTGACTGTAACATACATATTAAGACAGTTTTTATTTATTTATTTTTTTTAGTTGTTGGAAATGCTACCCTTAAGGAGACAAATATTTATACTCTTTGAGACTAGGCATGGCTGCAGACAAATGGCATTTGGAAAATCTTTTTGTTTTCTCTCAAATCCCAAACTAAAACTACCCAAATGAAGTAGATTTAAAAAACAGAATTGATGAATGTAAAACAACAATGACACAAAAACCAGACAAGACCATAAATATAAAGCAACATGAAAATAGTTGTCCTTCACTATTCATGAATGTTACAGATCTGCTCTCATCACAAGTTTATAACTGATTATACTGTTCATATTATTGAATTTTGAAGTTGGAACCACAGTGAGGCAGCATGGAGGCAAAACCTTTCATGTAGATATGTCCTCAATAAATCACTACCTCCATGAAAGGTGAATACAACTAAATTTATCCATTCTTTATTCCCATGGACTTGTTGATTGGAAGCAAATGAAATATTTGCAAATCAGTAACTGCAAACCTTCCCCCACAAGATTATGTGGCTTTTCTCATAGAAATCATACAAATAGAAATACTTTGCTTGAATAATTTATTTTAAAACTCTGTCTTTTTTGAAATGGCCCTGGATGCTGAAGAAAATTGATACAATTTTGCCTGGTAAGTGCATTATCAGTTAAGTTTCTAAAAAAAGAGTACAGGGTAAAATCATGGAACACATAAGGTATGTGGGTAAGTCAGTGGCTTCTGGTACTAGGGAACTCAAACCAATAGAACTCTGCACTAAGGAGCCCTCAGATATAGAATGATAAGAGTATATGTGCTTAGAATATAAAATACATTTTCAAAATATGAATGAGTAATCTATAAGTCAATTTATAAAAAAGAAATGTAATTTCTGATAAAACATGATTGGCAAATTTGAAGAGGTGAGTGAATCAGCATACCAGAAACTCATATAGGAAGACTTGGAGAGCAAAGAATCATAAGCTACTCAGAAAAATAAATAATTATTAAATAATGTTTTAAGTAGGTAATATCTTATTAATTACATATGGGAAACATTTATAGTGTGGTCTCAAGAAAGAACCATAATTCCAATTAACAAATTAATAATCTTGAAATGTTCTGTTGATTTCTGGAGCATATTTTAGTTTTGTAAAATTTGGATGTACTAGATATAGAATAATGTTATTGAAGAGGAGCTTTAATGTAGGTTGAGTGTTTAGAAGATACAAAAGATATTGTTAGTTGATACAGTTAGTTCTTTAATTAATTAATGAGGGGGAAGTATATTTGTGCTTCAATGATAGTGTGAGTGCATGTATGTATGAAAGACAGAGAGTGTGCTATGTCCTTTGGAGTAAGACTTACAGGGATTTGTATGATGCCTGACTATGTACGTGCTAGGAAGTGAGCTCTGGTTCCCTTGGCTGTGTAGCAAGCTCTCCAAACCACTGAGACATCTTTGTAGTTCCAAACTTGATATTATTCATTTAACCTTTAATCATAAGTCACAAACAGACAGAAAGGCCTATGCTTTGAGTAGGAAGTGATATGACTAAATAGTTTTAGATTGTCTCACCCTTGCTAAGGGCCATACTTCGAGGAACTGTTTAGCTTGGTGCTTCTAAATCCTAGCTGGAGAGCAGAATATACCATGATAACTTTTGAGAAGTACAAATCCCTGGATACCCTCCCACATCAATTACTTCAGCATCTTTAATGAATGTTATAAGGCACACAACTTTATTAAGAATACCTGTGTTTAGTTTGGGCTGACACTTTAAGAATCATTGCTTTATCTCAGGATCTGCTTATGTTGGTTGTTATGGTTGTTCAATAAAGAACTGGGGAAATCAGTAGTGTACAAGCCATGTGTTCTCTCATAAGGGATAGATGTAGGGGTCTAGAAGTGTTCACAAAAATTGCTGATCAGTATTGGATTTTCATAGAAATAGGGCCTTACCTGGAATTAGAATGAATATGAGAGGTAGAAGCTCTTTTTTACAGTCTAAAATGTTAATAAAAATCTACCTTGTAATGAATAGTCCAAGAGATTGTACTTTGAGGATGTTTTGAATTTCTCTTATTGCCTTTGTTTTAAAGGACAAACGCTTCAGCCAAAAGCTGGAGATCATAAGAAGAGAATGCTCAGTCAACGCTTTGGCTCTAGTTTCTCATAGACAGGTGTAACAGCAAAACTGGATCTTTTGCAATGAAATTATATCAGATCAGCCTGAATTAGTGTTTTTGAGTCCTCTTGAAACAAAAGGCATACCATTCTGTTGAGAGAGAGAGAGAGAGAGAGAGAGAGAGAGAGAGAGAGAGAGAGCGAGCGAGCTGTTACTGCTGGTAAAAGTTAGAAGATTTAAAAAAAAGTTTCTAGAAAAACCATTTTAGTGGTTGCCTTGAGATCCTTCAATTTTCCTCTTCATTCAGGGTTAGCTCACGATGAGCGACTGACACTCAAAATGTGTCTGTTTTCTCTTTGCAGCTGCCAAAACTGTAAATCTCTTTCTGGAAGACAAGCTCTCCTTATGTCTGGCCCAAACATTGGCCATTTACTTTGTTCAGTGTGATATTCTTGGAGAAATCCCAATTTCAAGGAACACATTGTTATAATGCTCTGATAGTCAAAGTGAGTAGCACATGTTATTTTCAAAATAATTATCTTGCCCAATAGAATATTGGTAAAACATCTTCTGGTGACATGGTTTCCATGATATGGTCTAGGCTTGACAGATTATCTAACCATGTTTTATAGACATGGTTTATTCTTAGGTTCTAAGACAGTCAAAAACAAGTCAAGACATTGCACTTGGAATGACATAATTAAACCCAGAATCAATAGATCTTTTCTGAGTGGAGCTGTGTCTGAAGCAAATTTTACTAGGTGTCACTAATGTATGTTCTGAATAATGTAGGTCTCCAGGGACCTGTGAAATGGTTCAGGGGATAAAGGCACTTGTCACTACACGGGGTGACTTACATTGGATCCCTGAATGCTCATGATAGAAGGAGAGAACAAATAACCAAAAGGCATCTCATGACCTCTGCGTGTGCGCCATGAAATATACGTGTACCAGAAGTACAAGCTAACATGTACATGTGTACACACACACAAACACATTAGATACATAAATGGAAAACTACTTCTTTTACAATGATTTCTAAAGCGAGTTTTGTAAGCATTGCAATATATAATATATATAAACTCTATAGATTATTAAAAAATCACTAAGACAACTTTGTGAATCAGAATATTTGTGGTCTAGAAACAAAATTAAAAATCTTTAAATATATTTATGTGACATATTTTCATATTGGTTTCTATGCATCTGCCTACTGATAAATACAAATTTAGTCAGAAGTGCCTCATACACTCTGAGACATCTGTCTTCATTTGGCTTTCTAGAAGTAACATAGTCCAACTGTAATTAGATCATAGGAATTAAAATCTTGACTTCACTCATTATCACTTGTTACCATTGGAAAACAGTATATTCTGTATCTGAAAAAATGTTGCAAATTTTATATCTTTCATTGTACAGTTCTAAAAACATGACAAGAAGTAAATGTATACTTTAAACTTTCATTAAATGGCTACTCATTCATTGTCATAATTGAAATATTTAGTACATTTAGCTAAAGTTCAACTGCAAACCATGCTAGTTACTCTACCTATATTCCCATAAAAATCTACATGTCATGTTAACAATTTGCATAAATGAAGCCCATAATGTTCCCTCCTATTATATTAGTATTTCCAGCAATCTTAACCTCTTCCAGTTTTTCCTTGTTGGAGAAGAGATTTTTCTTTTAAGTACAACATTTCTACCATTTACTTCCAGTCTGTTCATTTATTTATCTTTACATTGAGAATTTTATCACTAGAATGGAAGTTTTAAATAAATTTTGGTCCCCAGATAGTTTTATTTCAGTAACATTTTATTTGGGCATTTAAGCAAACAACACTTCAAATCATGGATGGAGTTTTTCATTTTTAATGTTCTTATTTGAAACTCTCATAATGTATTTGTTCTGGAAGATATACAAGAAGTGATGGAGTCACCTTTCACATCAAATCATGTGAAACTTTAGCAATGGACCTATCTCATGAATATGATTCCATGATGCTATAAATTAAAATGCTCATTAGGCATAATATGTCAGTCATGGCATAAGAAATTATAGCTACACAATTGTGAGATTTCAGTGAGGTTTTTTGCTTATTTTTCTGAAACATCATTTAGAGAATTCTGACCTTACAACTAATAGCCTCAATTAGAAATCAAATAAAATGGAATGATTCTATCATAAAGGGTGGTGCTCTAAGGTAGAACAAAATCACTGCCATTGGAACTTAATCTTGATGTACTTATCTCCTTCCCAGAAATACTTTGGTTTCAGTGAAATGAAAGAAGAAAGTGAATTTGTTTCTTACAAATATATTCTGCTCTGTTCCTTCTGAGCTGAAGAGAAGGGAGATGGAATCTTTACTGTTTTCTTGTAGATGAAGTATTAGGTTGATTTAGATTCGGAGGATTAAAAACAATAATGCAATTCCTTTGTATAGTTGCAAGTAATGAAAGAACATAGGTAGATTTTAAACAATCAATTATTGGTGGAGATCTAGACCAGGGCCTACTCTTTCAAATAATATTTTTATTTATTATTTGTTTTTGCATCATGTACCCCATCATACTCAGTTATCGGTCCTCTCCATTTCATACATATTCTTATGATCTCCCCATTTGCAAAAAAGCCCATTCATGCTGAGACTGTAATTTTGGCTTACAAAATGCATTTTTGAATATCTATCAAGACAGTATTTCTTCTCCTCAGAAATTTAATGGAAATATTTATATCCATTAATTTATTTACTTTCCCTAGAGTGGACTCTTGTGCTCATACTTTCTCCTATCCCCAAAGACATTAAGACATGTAGCTGGGGGAGTGAGTGATGCACACCTTTAATCCTAGCACTTGGGAGGCAAAGGCAGGTGGATCTCTGTGTGTTTGAAGCCAGTCTGGTCCACAGAGCTAGTTCTGTTACTGATGCACAAAGAATTTATAAATTAAGTGCAAAATAAACACAATAAATATTTAGTTCAAAGCTATCATATGTTGGGCTACTAATGATATACATATTTGTATATTGATTATATAATGGCTAAAGTTCCACTGAAATGTAATTTTTAGTATCAATAACACATGTGAATAGAAAATATTTGCATATTACCTTTTAAAATAGAGGTAGGCATTCTGCTTATTCAATATAACAATGACTATAACAAACAACAATTTTTAATTTCATTAAACCTGGAAAGTTTTTAGTGCAAAATAATCAGCACTGCTCATGATGATCATTGGCCAAGACCATGTACTGATTGGTGTTATCTGTCATAATCATGTGTTAATACTACTGACCTTGAGAAAGTTAAACTTTTGTGTCCTTTACCTCTGAAAGTCTTAATACATTTTTCTAAGATGAATAAAATGAGAAAAATTAAATTAACATGTAGAGATGTTGTTAGCAATTCCGATACCTCTAATATTTATATGATAAAAGAATAATCACTATAAGTGGGGATTTTCATTGTTGTTATTTTGTTTTTTGAAACAAAGTGTCTCTTTGTAACTTTCTTGGCTGCTCTGGAACTGACTTTGTAGACCAGGCTGGCACTGAACTCACAGAGATCTCTAGTAAGAAGTTTTTGACCTGTCTGGCTCAAAGTTGGTATGTACCTGCAGCTTCACTCCCAATTAGCATCGAATAATGGCTCAGATACTTATACTAATTACATGCTGTTCATCCCATGGCTCAGGCTTATTGCTAGCTAGCTCTTGAATCTTAACTCATTTCTATTCATCCGTCTTGCCACGTAGCTTTCCTTGGCATTTTGCTTCTTGGGTGGCTGGATTGCATTCCCCCTGACTCTGTCCTCCTTCCCCTGTATCTATGCTCAGATTTCTGCCTGCTTCTAAGCTGCTCTGCCATAGGCCAAAATAATTCCTTTATTATCCAGTGGTATTCACAGCATACACAAAGACATCCCACATCACTTCCCCTTTTCTGTCTAATCAAAAAAGAAGGTTTCCATTCTAACATAGCAAAATTACCTATTACAAAACAGCTACCAATCAAAAATTACAGTTACAGTATATCCAGACTCTCTCTCTCTCTCTGTCTCTCTCTCTCTCTCTCTCTATATATATATATATATATATACATATATATATTTGTATTTAGCAAAATTAAAGAAGAAATTCTATCATCTACCTTATCTTTGTGAGTCCAAAGTTTACATCTTATTTACCTTTTATTGTAACTAAGGAAATCTATAACTATCTAATCTTCAACTATTTCAAAGACCACAGAAGGATATACCTGTTTAACAGGAAATACAAGCAACTTTCAAAATCTATAAATGATAGAGATGACATCTGGCTACCTGGATAGTCACTCAAAGTTTCTTTGTAACATTGAGCATTCATCTTTAGTCTATAGAACTAAAGTCTCTGGCAGACATTTTTTGAAGCAGGAAATTTAAAGTACTATTCCATACACTTTAGCATAATTTGTCAGTAGCTTCTCCATGTGTGCTATAGATGTCTGGAAGTCTCTGTGAAGCAGAAACATGAAGAACCATATCAGCTTGTTCTGGCAAAGTTTCAGAGGTCACTTTTCATTGGGACCTGCGTGTCTAGTTTACATAGCATACTGTCAAGCAGTTGAGGCAAGAACAGTTTCTTGCCCAATGGCTAGCTTTTGCCTCAAAGAAAGTAAAATCCACATGGAATTTCTTCAGTGTTTATCATCCCCTTGAAGTAGATTAGTGATGCCAGGAGCAGACCTGTCTCACTGTTCAGAAAAGTCTAAGTCCATAAAGTATTTTAAATATCATACTCAGTAGGTCTTTGAAGTATTTGAAGATTACCTATCTAATTGAAATATATCTTTGTATACCCTTGGTAATCATCAATCGCTATTAATCTGTACTTCTTAATCATACATTACAATTCTAAATGAGTTACATAAACATAATACCTTAAACAATAGTAGAAATATACATAGAGTACAACAAAATTGACCTTAAATTTGTATCAATAAACCAAAATCCATACCAATGTAAAATATTTTGAGATTAATGGTCATTTTCTGGATTAAAATAGACTCAATAATCTATCTTTCTAAAAATATTTATGTATCATATCACTCACTTTTTTTTCTTAGAAAGTGATTGACTATGACCATTAATCATTTATAATGAAGACAAACATAGCTTTCCATAAACTATTTCCTGTTGTTTGGGGGTTCTGGCAATCTTATGGGGATCCTAAGGCTGGATCATCTTAGTTGGCAGCCTGGAAGCTGATGTGGCCATCTCTTCCCATCAGAAATTTTTTTCTTTCTGGGGATTTTCCTTGATCAAACCATATTAGCTAGAAGTAATCCACAGCTTCTCATCTTCTGTGGAAACAAAAGCAGAACCTCTTTTCCAAAGCAATAAATGTTTAGACCCAAATTTCAAAGTCAGGATACATTTAAAATATGTTTGTTTAACCATGGAGCCTTTACAAGCAAATGTCTTTCTGCATTGGCTCATTGACAGTTTAAAAAAAATAAAAGGAGACACAATAATAAACACAATCCAGATTCTTTGTCTCTTTCTTATCTTTACATGGCATATTATATTTTTATTACTCTATTTTTCTTTTTTAAGGATTTTCTCTACCCTTTTTATTTTCTCTCCCAGCCTACGTATTCTTTTTCATATACCTTGTAACCCATTAGAGGTTTTCTCCATCTGAATCTGTTTTATTGCATGTCCTTATTTATTTCTTAAACAGGATTGTTTTGAAAATGCTAAACTGTAAAGCACTGCTTTGATTGCTGCCTCCACCCTGCTCATCTTTTCAACTTGTCACAGGTACCAGAGCCATGTTTACCTTCCCGATTCTGGAAAATTTTAGGGTCCACATTGCCACCAAGCAGAGCACTACCACCCACTGCTCATGATCTCCATTTAAGTATTTGGCAGAAGGGCCACTTAAAAGAGCCACACAGGTTTTGCTGCTAAAGCTGAGTCAGGAAGCCTCTCTTAAAGGAGCCCCACCTCTGCTGCTGAGAGCAAACAGAGCTAGCCCAGAAAATGCTGCTATTAAGTTTCTCTCTGTAACCTTCCTGGCTGTCCTGGAACCGGCTTTGTAGATCAGGCTGTCTTTGAACTCACAGAGATCCACCTACTTGTGACCTCTGAATGTTGATATTAAAGGTTTGCTCTACCACACTCAGCATGAGTAGCTTTTCAAATTATTTCATTTTTATTTCTTTTGGTGTAGAGTTGTATTTTAGTTGCCACATTGGGGGATGGGCACTCAACAGTCACCTATTCCTTTCATTTTGGTCAGTTGTTCTTATCTGTAACAGCAAAACCAGAAAGCAAACAACATATAAGGCATACTCCACATATATGAGTCAAAGTCTTCTGAGCCATCCCTGTGCCACTGTGTCAATTCCTTATCATTACTTTCAAGTAGGAAGAACTATGTTCACAAAAGACATATATTCACAGTTGGACCAAAAACCATATTGTCGTCGATGAAAAGAAAAGGAACAGAAGTAACAGTTGCTTAATAGAATGATGAGCATTTGCCGGAATTGGTGTGTTCTTGTTCTTCAATCGTAAAACCCAAGCAAATGCATAATGTCTACAAATCTGTGGTGATATCAGAAGAAATGTGGGACTCAAAAGCCCAAATAATGCATGTGACTATTTGATTGCTATTTGTATGGTCATTATTGCACAAGTAGAGTTTTGATACATATTTTCTCAGCCTTAAAAGGTATGTGGAGGGATTCACTGTGAAGTTTAAGAGTGAACAAAAAATTATAACTGTTCTTTCTGTTTTTTCCAGAAATGCCCTTACAAACCATGTGAGTGTTTAGAAGTCAACCCATTCAGGCAAGAAAGGGGAAATACAAAGAAAAATCACTTAACAACCTACTTCAGAAATAACAAAAGCTTGGGGTCTGAATGTGTCTCTAAAAGTGGGCCAGGATCAGCAAGGGTTCTCATTTTATCTAAAATAGGTTCCTTAAAGCTTAAGTACTTCAAATGTGTCAAAGATTCCATGGTTTTCAAAGTTTTTTTTTCTTATTTAATAAATGTCTAAAAGCCAAAAAGTATTAAAGGAGAATGCTACAAAGTTCATCCTGGGTGGTCTTAATTAAATTCTTTTATATGCATCTTATGGATACACATTTTTTAAATATCTTGCTTTATCAAGAAATATTGATTTTTCAAAAATCTGTTTTCTAAATTTTTGTTGTAGATTTTCTTTTGACAGGTATTGTTAGCAAGTAGTAAGAGTTTAAAGGCTAATGCATATCTAATCTGATAAAAAATCATTTAGGGTGTATTTGAACTCTTATTACTAATGATAAGTATTTCTGGCAAAAGAATTAATAAATAATTTAAACACATTTACTTATGTTTTTTTTTTAAAAAAAACTATCCTGATGTGGTGGGAGGGAGAAGGGACCTTGAATAAGGATATACAAGGATATAAAATGTGACTTCTTTAATCATAATAATACAAAAGTAAAAATATCTATTTTGAATAAGGAAAAGAAAATAATTGTGACTTTTTGGTTTATGAATAGATGCTCAGTTTCTACCAATAAATTATAAAAATTTGGAAATAGAACTATAGTTAAAATTAAAAATATATTCATTCCTCAAAGCATACAGTGTTTCATGTGAAAAATAAACATACTATTAAAATATTGTTGCAGAAATCTGTAGTCAAAGGTACATTATATATACTGAAAACATGGCTGTATATTTTTGTGTGTTTAATTTCTGAAGTGGGATCTTAAACACCCATTTACAAATACAAATTCTCCTTAATATAGTTTTGTTCTGTTTACTAGGAATGAGCAGATATTGGTAAATAATTGTCAAACTATTCTGTTGCTTTATTTTATTGGATATAATACTAAAAATATTAAACTTTTGTCCTTTTATATTAAATCTATACTTTGTTTTGTGATTTCTCAGTAGATTTTAACAATAAAACACTTTGAGAAATATACACACACACAGAAAGAGAGAGAGAGAGAGAGAGAGAGAGAGAGAGAGAGAGAGAGAGAGAGAGAGAGAGAGAGAGAGAGAGAGAGAGAGAGAGAGAGAGAG